>PVIH01002937.1:0-150377 GCA_004025045.1 Sigmodon hispidus
TAGAGGCCTTGGGGCTCCTGTGTGACAGTCTGTAGGCTTGGATGGGGTGGGTAGAGGCAGGCCTGTGGGGTTCCTGTGTGAGTCCGTAGGGTTGGATGGGGGGTGTAGAGGCCTTGGGGCTCCTGTGTGAGTCCGTAGGGTTGGATGGTGGGGGGGTAGAGGCAGGCCTGTGGGGCTCCTTATGACAGTCTGTAGGGTTGGATGGGAAGTGCGACTGTGCAGTGGTGGACGCAATGTTCTCCCTCCCTGCCCACTCTGGCTTTCTCACAGGTGCTCTGCTATTATCTCAGTGTGTTTCCATGATGGCAGTATTCCCATTGTGAAGGTATGAGGCTGACTGCCCAGGTCCCTGTCAAAATGCGGTGGGCCTACACCTTACGCCAGAGCCTACCAACCTAGCCACAGCCTGTCCCGTGTGACTCACGTTTCTAAGTTCTCTGGCCTGCAAGGTGCCCATTCTCCTTGCCGTGGATGAAGTGTGTGTCAGGTGAGTGGAGAGGCCTTAGAGGACAGTCTACTGTCCTAATAACCTATGGCTGGTGCTCCTACAAGGGAAGAAATGCTTTAGGCCCTTGTAACAACCAAATGCTCAGAAGAAACAGGAAGAGGTTAATGCCACAGCTGCTGGTTGGTGGTGATGCGTTTCCTTGGGACAGTGTTGGAAAGGGCTGCAGACAAAGGCTTCCACTGCTCTCCATGGTGACTGATGGCTCTCTGCACTCCCAGCATGCCACATCCACAGTTAGGATGACATCTGTTCATGAAGGTCTACAGTGGCCTTTGCCTCAGTCCACACTAGCCTGGAGTGTCATGAGCTGTTTTATGTTTTGCTCTTATGGTAGCTGTCTCTGTGGTAGAGAAAAGCATAGACCAGCGACACAGATAGCCTCCACCAATGTGGATGGATTGCTATCATCTCCTGCTTCCTCTCTGCCACAGGTGACCAAGGATTTTCTGCCTCATTGCCTCAGAAATGCTCACACACTCATGCTCCAGTGGTGGCTCTTTGGGGAGACAGCTGCTTCTGGGAGAATTCCTGCATGCTGGGGCTTAAATTGTGTCCCCCCAAAACTGTGTCAATGCCCCAGTTCCTGGTACCTGTGCGTGGGACCTATGTGGGAAGGGTTCGCAGGAAAACTCAGATAAAGGAAGATTGGGGAAGGCCCTTACAGAGACACATACTTAGTGTCTGAAGAAAGAAGACAGATGGCAATATGGCTCAGCAGGTGAGGAAGGATGATTTCTGTCAAGGCTGGCTGCCCGAGTTCCATTCCTGGGAACCACAGGGTGAAAAGACAGAAGTGACCGCTGAAAGCTTCGGGCTGTCCTATCTCCACTTCATTGCACACACACTCTCTCCCTTCCTCTCTGTCTGTCTGTCTGTCTCTCTCTCTCTCTCACATACACACACACTCACACACACACTCATACACACACTCACAAACATACACTCATACACAGACACAACACACTCATACACACACACTCACATAAACTCACACACACACTCACACACATACACTCACACACACTCTTACACTCTCACACACTCAAATGCACTCTCACACTCACACACACTCTCACACACACTCACACACTCTCACACACACCCCACTCACACATACACGCTCACACACCCACTCACACACACAACACACTCACACACATACACACACATTCACTCACATACACTCACACACACACACTCACACACACACTCTCACACACAACACACTCATGCACACACTCACACACATACACACACATTCACTCACACACACACTCACACACTCTCTCTCTCTCACACACACACACACACACACACACGCACACGCTCACACACACTCTCACACTCACACATATACACTCACACACAGACTCTTTAGTCAATGCTCTATTACTGTTAAGAGCAGCCATGACTTCAGCAACTCTTACAAAGGATCTGAGGTTTAGCCCATCATCATCATCATGGTGGGAAGCATGGCATGCAGGCAGGCATGGTGCTGGAGAGGAAGCCAAGAGTCCTACATCTGGATCAGCAGGCAGCAGAAAGACAGAGACACTGGACCTGGATTGAGTGTTTGAAACCTCAAAGGCCATCTCCAGTGACACACTTCTACAGCGGAAAGACTCTCAGCTGCTTCTCAATACAATCAGTTAATACTTATTAGGAAGAAAGGCACTGACGAGACAGCAAATGACGACAACACTAGGACATAAATGGAGAAGAGGGAGGAGCGGAGAGCTTTTCCCGTGGCATGCTGGAAGGAAGAGGAGAAAGTCACCCGGGCCCGGAGTCTCCCAGAAGCTGGCCACGCCCCAACGGGATTCAGTTTCTTGAGTCACAAGCGTTTACCTGGGTAAATTCTGATTTCCCGCTACACACTTCCTTTAACAAGGCCCCAAATCCTAACCCCTGCCAAGGAGCACCACTCCCCAATAACCAAGTGTTCAAATGGATGAGTTTTATGGGAACAATTCCTGTCAAACCACCGTATACACACAATATAGATAAATACATATGTAAATAAATAAGCACACATACACATACAGATGTGGAAGGCTCTACTCAAAGTGCCTTGGCTTCTGCCTCTGCAGGATGTGTATTTCTATATTAATCCACCTGTGTGTGATGCTTCGCCACAACAGCCCTGGCCGTCTGCACCACCACTACTAGCTGGCAATGTAGGCTATGGAAGCTGTAGAAAGCTACCTCCTGTCTGGTACTGTGTACCCAGCTGATGGCTGAGTTGGAATTGTAGAGCATCATAGGGATGTTCTACAATTAAATATGGGACTCCTGCCTTCTTAAAGGTGGCTAGATACCTTGAAGAAAATAAGGGAGGGATGGAAGAGGGAGGGAGAGAAATAGAGGAAGAGGGGGAGAGAGAGGGAAAGAGAGAGAGAGAGAGAGAGAGAGAGAGAGAGAGAGAGAGAGAGAGAGACTCTCATAAATAGGTTGTGTTTCTGACAGAGAGATTACATTTCATGAATCATGCCTACTCAACTCACCTGTCCACAGAGTCTATTCATAAAATTCATTCTTCTTGATGTACCTCACATACCAGATCAGTCTTCTATGGACTCCAGCCATGCTCAGCTGATGGGACCCAGGGCTTGGTCCACCCATTACCTCTTCTTACAGAGGACTCATTTATCTATGGCTCCAGTGAATTATCTATAAGATAATTCTGGCAAGAATAAATCCACTCAGGTATGAAGACTTGTGATGGGCCTCCTGGCTCTCTCTTTTGGGTGGTACCTCACACTCCTACCTACACCCTGCCAGCGTTTCCCATCTAGATACCTCAAGGCACCATGGAAGCTTCCCAGGTTCCCCAGGATGGCAGGATGACTATCTTCATTTATTGTTGTTCCCCAGAAGAAAACCACATGAATCCATGTGACTAAGAGACCAGGGACCACTTCCTGCAAAGGAGAACCTGCCTTATAACAAAAACAAAGCAGCACCCGCAGGCTCCTGTGTGGGAGCTCATCTCTAAGGAGGGGTGAAAAGGGAAGAATGGGTTTCCTGTCAGAAAGTGTGGAGTGACTGTGTGGGAACATATCAGTGCATATGTGTGTCCATGTGTGTATGTGTGCGTGTGTGTGCGCATGTGCGTGCATGTGCATGTGTGTGTGTGCGCGCGAGTATGTGTGTGTGTGTGTGTGCGTGTGTGCATGCCTGTGTGTGCGCATGTGCGTGCATGTGCATGTGTGTGCGAGCATGTGTGTGTGTGCATGTGTGCATGCGTGTGTGCGCGCATGTGCGTGCATGTGTGTGTGTGCGAGTATGTGTGTGTGTGCATGTGTGCATGTGTGTGTGCCTGTTTCTGAGATGGCTTTGAGGAAAATGAGCCCCTATGGCCACAGGGACATCTTTTAGTTCACACCACCCTTTTCTTTGCACAGTACAGATGTGTTCAGGGTCTTACTTGCTTTAAGTGGAGTACCGATCATCATAGGCTCTACAGTAAGGCCAGTTCACTGAGAACAAATGTCTATATTAAAAACTTCTGGTGGGCTCTATATGGGAAGGACAGTGAACAAGAATCTCAGTGAGTATGGTTATCCTTCCTGGTTCCCTAACCATGCCATCACTCATTCCAGGGAGACCCTAGCTGCAAGCTGGCTATCAGTAGCTTTGAAACTCACAGAGGGAACTCCCAACTCCAGCACCTTAAAGAAGTCCTCACCTCTGTTACCAGTGGGGCCTGCCTACAGGTTGTGGGGCAGATGGAGCCTTTCTTGTTAGATCCCCCGGGGTAGGTGTTATAATTCATGCTTTATTGCTGTAAAGAGACACCATGACCTCAGCAACTTGTGTAAAGAAAAACATTTAACTGGGCTTGCCTTACAGTTCAGAGGTTTAGGGCAGGAAGCATGGCAGCATGCAGGCAGATGTGATGCTGGAGGAGTTGGGAGCTCTGCATCTGGATCTAAAGGCAGCAGAAAGAGAGAAAGCCACTGGGCCTGGCTGAAGCATCTGAGATGTCAAAGACATAAAGACATTAGGTCTCCTAATGGTGCCATTCCCTCTGAGCCTGTGGGGCCATTTTCATTCAAATCCACACAGTGGCAGACAAAAGGGACCAAGGAAGAGGCTAGGGAGAGGGCGACCTCAGCACAAGGGGATGATGATGCCAGAGATGGTGGAGATAATCCAGGCAGCCTCAGTCCTGGAGCTCTGTGAGGATGAGGGTACTGGGCAGGGCACCTGGACCCTTGGGGCTGAGGGAGGCAACTGGTGAGTGACTGCTCTTCTGTCCTTTGTGGGGCAGAGCTGGGGGACTGGAGCCAGCCCAGCTTGAGGAAGCTGAGGTAGGCTGCTCAGGGCTGACATAGGTCAGGAACCAGGTTGGTGCCCTGCTCTTCAGGAGCCACACAGAGTCTTGCAAGGCCCCTGGGAAGCTATGGAGCCTCCCTCACATGGTCACAACCACTGTGATTTAATTGCTCTGCTGTTTGTTAGTTAGACTGTGTGAAACGCTAGCATCCCTGGCTGAGGGAGTAGGAGGCAGGAATGCAGTTCTCCGTGAAGCAGGTCCAAGCAGCAGGCAGTTGCGTTTACCTGCTAAGTTTGTGGTTGCAGTTCTGATGCTCTGATGTCTCAGAGCATCCCCAGGGACATTTCCCACTACAAAACTTGATCCACTAGGGATCACATTTCTTCTCCCATCCAGAACTGGATATGTACACATGATGGTGAGCTCCTTATACAAAACTGCTACTGATGGTGTCTGCCACCCTCCTTTCTGGGTTCCCCTTCTCCAAGAGGACTTCATGTTTCTGCTTAATCTTGGAGCTTCCGGTTTCCTTCTCCATTCTCCTATCAGCGGTTGCTATCAGGAAAAGATGGGGATCAGCCATTTACAAGTTAACGTGTGTGTGTTCCAACAGCTCCTCCGATTCATTGGGTAAATATTACTCAAAGACCATTAGGTTCCAAGTGTTGAGATTCTTTCCCAAGAGTCTCCTAGAGAGAGAGGAGCGATGGAAAGAGAAAGAAACAGCTTTCCCACGGGCTATGGAGTGGTCAGTCTGATGATGCTTCCAGGGTTCTTTTAAGAATGGGTGCGGATAAGGATGTGGGTCAGGGAAGACTTCTTGAAAGAGGTGATACTGAACTGAGTCTTGAAGATGAGAAAGGAGGGTGTGTATGGAGGGCAAGGCTGGAGTGCAGCTTAGCATAGTGCTCCCGAGGCCAAGTGTTCAGCAGCCCAGTGAGCTCTGGGCTGTTGTTGCAGAGGATAGAAGACAGTTACAGGAGAAGGGTAGGCCATCCCTGTGACTGATGGCTGCATGGTGTCCAGATGTGGGTGTGGGGCTGGAAGGTGCTTTAAGGAAAGCTGGCAGTTACAGCTTGATGTAAGATGCCCACATAGGATGGTATGTCTGAATACTTGGTCCCCAGCTGGTGGCAGTTATGATTTGGGAAGTTTGGGTAGGGCTTAGCAGGAGAAGATGGGTTTTGTTTTATCTCTGTTTCTTGGTTGGCTGAGATGTGAGCAAGGCGTGACCCTATCACACAGTCCCTCCACCATGAAGTCATCTGCTACCATCCCTTCTATGTCTTCATAAACAAGCCAGAATAAGTTTTCCTCAGGTTACCTCTTCATAGGTATTTGGTTATAGCTACAAGAAAAACAATTACTGATAACACACAGGCCAAGGTGATGCATGGAGAGCAGGGTTGAGGGTGAGATGATCAGGCTGGCTGGCAGAAAGGGTGACCTGTTTCATCCCAGGCAGGCTAAATGCAAGGCCTTGAGAACTGTGATGGACTCACCACCAGGTGCCTAGGGATAGTGAGGCAATAGCCTATGAGCTTGTATGTAATGTTGATGGAGGGACTATAAAGATGTCCTAAGTCTCAGATAGTCTCTCTCACCTACCATTGAAGGTGACCACTGTGTTCTTCTTTGAACATTCAGACTGTCACATGCATATCCATCCTGGCAATACTGAACTGTGTGGACCTGAGACCTCTTGATACTCAGGGATCTGTTTGGCAGAGCTGAGCCTCACAGGAGTTGGCTGACTTCTACAAGGTTGGCCAGAGCCTTTGCTATGGCTTTCTGTGGGCTTCTAGCCTGGACATAGTATGTATCCAGTGACTTCCTGCCTTGTACCTTACTGTATAAGGGTGGTTTGGCCTTGGCATGTGAGTGTAATACATAGACTTGCTGCTGGAACCAGACCCTGGCTGGTCAAACTGAAGGACCCCCCATTCCTGTTGGCACCCCATAGAAGGAGCTGAGGATTCCCTACTACCCAGAGGGCAAGATTGCTGTTTCAGAGTCTGGATGCTGGACCATGTTTCTCCCGGGAGTAGGATATTTCTAGAACCATTCACCTCTTGGATAGCCACTGACAGAACCGTTACTGCAGGTGTCTGCTTTCTAGGGATCAGCACACCTCAGCTTCTCCTCTGCTAGCCAAAACATGATTGACACAGATGCAGGAAGAAAGCACAAGGGGACTGGGAGGTGCCCAAGGCAAAAGCTAGCCTTACTCTGACCCAGGTGCCCCAATGTGGTAAATATATAACATATCACCACACCCGATGTCTCAGGAGTATGGGTTACCATGACATCTGCCACGGCTTGAATGGCTGCTGGTGCACCTTGGGGCATCTCTTGGAGTCAATATGTTGGGAAAGCCACAGTTACAGTGTTGATTTCTCCAGGATAGGCCCTTATTGTCCTGTCCTGCCTGGTCCTCAAGTCTAGTGGGTTTGAAAAGGCAACTTCTTCTCATAGGTTACTGAAACTTGAGAACGACCAATGATTTGGGACCAAGGACTTGTCAATTTGGACTGATCTGGGAATCTATACCCACATCACACTTGTTGAAATGAATCACTTACAGAATCTTTTTCTCCTTAAATTCCAATGTGGAAGTGAGCTCTTTTCATAACTACATAGTTCATCTAGTATGACTTGAGAATGTGCACAGCTCTCAGATAAACGGCCTTAGGTTAGATCTTACAACTGTTGTTTGGTAAGCCTCACTGAGCAATGAGATTCCCAAAAGGGCAGGCTTAGTCCTATGGAAGTTGGGACTTCCATGCATCTGCTTCAGGGTTGTGGGAGGGAGAGCCACATGATGGCACGGGGGCCATTCTGTTTCCCATGTCTCTCAGGGGTCTGGATTGTGTTATTGGAAGGCCCATTGCTCATCCTGTGGAGCCCCTGAGGCTCTCTTTGGAGAGGAATGATGTCTGGTTCCGCAGTACGGGGCAAGTCCTTCTTCTACATGATGAAAGATGCTTGAATGAGGTTGGCTAGTGCAGACTCTCTGTACAGGAGGTTTATAATATTCTATCACTTGAGACTGCCCAACAGGATAGCATTCCGGACATCCCTGTCATACAACATCATGGTGTTCCACATCTGTTCCTGAGCTACTCAGGGATAGTAACTCACCCTGCCAGACCATCACCTGACATGTGCTATAGAGAAACATCTTAATAGCCCATGCATGCCCCCCTGGCTTCCTAGCTTCCTATCTTTTTGGGAGAACATGGCTTGCCAGCCGTGTTTGGCAAGTGAACCTGCGAGAATTCAATGCAGTTATCTGAAAGGTGAGCCCCAGAGAATGGAGGGCTTGTCCTCAGGGTCTCCACCTAGCTGGGATGGTGTCTGGCTCAGAGCGAAGGCTTCAAGATGCACGAAGTTTATATGTTAAGATGTTGTCCTTCTGTGATGGGTCCTGTCAGCTACAGACACCGATGATGACTCTTGGTTGACATTCTGAACTGAGCAAAAGGAACAGCACTAACTCATGGGTCACAGTGGCCATTTCTCTGTAGAGACTAAGCCTAGACACAGTAACCTGAACTTGCCTTGCGCTAGACTTGAGGGACATGGCACCTCAGAGCCACCTGAGAGGTTGGTGGCTTGACCAGTCATGCCTTGAGCTGTCTTACTAGAAAGATGATTGCTCTTGGTCGGCTTCAAAGTCAGGTGTCAGGAGAAGCCAGGACTCCATGACAGTCTCACTTCCTGCCATTAGCTGCCTGAATGCCAAGTTCAGCATGGACCATGCAGGAAAAAGCCAGGACAACACTGTCCTTCATCCTCAGCTCTCAGCATAGGATGTAACTTAGCACAGAGATGATATTCAAGAGTGTGGTTCTCAACCTTCCCAATGCTGCAACCCCTTGGAAACAGCTCCTCATGTTGTGGTGACCCCTAGTCATAAAATTATTTTGTTGCTAGTTCATAGCTGTAATTTTGCTACTGTTATGAGCTACGATGTAAGTGTCTGATATACAGAGTATCTGATATGAGACCTCCAAAGGGGTTATAATCCATAGTTTGAGAAGCAATGTTCAAGAAGAAGACCACCACTGCAGCCTGTTTCCTGGATTTTCATGAGTCCATGTGGAAAGAGAGTGACTGATATTGTCATCAATGTTATTAGGACCTTCAGGGGTTTTTGGGTTTTTTTCCCCAAATATCATTTCTTAAAGGATAACCCAATGGCACTTAGTGAGGCTTGGAGAGATAGTTAAGAGCACTTACTGCACTTCCACAGGACCTAGGTGTGAAACCTGTTACACTTCACAGTAGTTTACAACTGTTTGTAATTCCCACAGGGTAGCCAAGACCCTCTTCTAGCCTACAAGGGCACTAGGCATGCACATGATATACAGACATACATGTGGGTAAAACACACACACACACACACACACACACACACACACATTAACATAGGAAGATTGAGTCTCAAAATATTCTATGCCAAATCAAATCTGATTATCTCTAGAGCTCACTGGCCCTGAAGGACTCCAGTGGTCTCAGACCCAGTCAGAATGGCATCTGTTCTCTGATTCTGTGAGGACAGAATAATGGGCTGCTGCGACTAGTCCATAGTCACTTAAACAGAACAGCAACTGGAATCAGGTTGGAGTAGCTCTCATGGATGAAGCCAACCCTGCCTCAGGTGCCTTGGCTATCTGTCAGAGCACTGTGAGATCCTTCTTCCACCTGGGGTATTGGGAGAGGCTGCAGAGAGACATGGCTACCCAGGGCCAGGGCAGAGATTCTAGGCATGTTGTGTGTGTCTGTACTGTGTTCATTTCTCTGATTCAGGCAATTCTGATTCTGGTGAAGACATTTGCTGGATCAAGACACAGTTTTTCAAGATCCCACAGCTGGAGCAGTAGGGATCCTGCTGTGTGAGTGAAGAAATTGCTCGAAGAACCTGTTTATGCACAGACAGGGTAGTTTGTGGAGAACTGGGCTCTCAGCCCAAGAACTAGACTCAGAAACATCAGAACTTTCCTCTCTCCCAGCTATGGCCTTCACTCATGATGCCTGTGTACTCTGTAGGATGCCATATTTGTGCCTTGTCTGGCCAAAGCAAAGTATCTATCACATACAGTCCTCCCCTCAGGACAGCTTTGCCTGTCATTAGTGGCTAGAGTAGATCTGTGTCTGATGTCTTGGAAGCCCAGGGGCAGACATCACATTCTGCAAACACTGAAGTAGACATGGTCTCTCCCTCCCTCAGAACTCCTTGTACGATGTTATATTCCAAGAGGCTGCAGCATGTGCTAGGCCAGCCTCAGTGAAGTCCGTTTGTGTTTTCAGAAACCCTCCATTCACTCCACACAGAGTTAATGAGGGGACATTGGTCTCCAGAGATCACAGAAGTGGCCAGACAAGCTTCCCATAGGCATAGAATCTGTTTTAGACAATCATTGGCATGTATTTCCCACAGTTCAGTGGAGCTCAGGGGATGGTGGTGACCTACACCCTTAATCCCATAACTCCAAAGACAGAACTTTCTGTGTTTCTGTGAGTTCAAGGCTGACTACAAATAGAGTAGTTCCTGCCTTTAATCCTAACCTGGATGGGATACAGCTGGGCACAAAGGGTTTTTAAGGCAGGCTTAGGAAAACAGCAGTCATTAGAAGCGACCAGGAGCGAGGCTGAGAAAGCTGGAAGATAGTCGGGTGAGATTTGACTGTGGTGTTTCCTCTCTCTGATATTTCAGCCTTTCCCTGATATCTGGCTCTGAGTCTCTTTCATTACAACCAGAATTTGTGCAACAGCCACCTGCACCTCCACCAACACTCATCTGTGGTAATGGGCAAATGCATTCCCTAGGCTGGGCCTTCTGCTCACCTCTAGGAAGTGAGGAAGCTTATAAACAGCACATAGGTAGCATTGTCTCCCTCTCTGCTTTTTCCATGTGACCTTGTGAGGGGTTGAGGACAGTCCAGCCCTGTCTGGGTTACTGTGCTGTGTGGGTGAACAGATCTTAGGCTGGGCCTGCCTTTGAATGATGTTATCTTAGAAAGCAACAGCCTTGACCTGACCTAGATTCTGAGTCTAAGTGCCCCAAAAGACCGACTCCACATCTTGTTTATCCGAGTAAACAACAGTCATCTGCCAACACACCAGGAGGTACACACAGATCATATATTTCTGCCAGAAAATAATGGTATCTGAGAACACATAGCCAGACTAGAAACGGTAGATACAGGAGCTTACCAATCATACCCGATGAAACCCACTTCCTGGAACCATGAAACAAGGGGATACCCAACAATGAGATGTGATGGGCACTGATCAGTCACTTGGTCATGAGCCTCATCTAAGAAGAGTGCTACAGGACAGGACTTCTGCCTTGGACCAGGGGCTCAGCCCACTTGAAAGTCATTCTTAGCTGGCTCATCACGTGGTCCTGCCTCTGACATCTCAGTCTATGCAGCTTGATCCTGCAGCTGGTGATACCTTCTTTCTCATCTCCAAAGACTTGCTTCCATCTGTACCAGCTCTGCCTCAGGAGGGTCTCAGGAGGGCCTCTCTGAACCCTGCAGCCTCCAGACTCCTCAGCCTCTTGGTAACTGTATGTGTCTCTGTTGCTGTGTGACATATCCTGGGGCATCTGGGAGCTAATATTAGTCACTAAGACTGGAACCAAAGAAACTGATTCACAGTGGCCATGAGATCTGTGAAATCGAGATTGCCTAGCAATTTTCAGCCAATGAAATGGATGCACCTGGTTATTCAACAAATTCTGACATCATGGAAAGACATGAGTACGGACACTTGTGTCTCTTACATAGCTTGTCAGGATGACTGTTCATGATGCAAAACCTTTCTTTCTCTTTGATGGGTGGTGCTCCCTTGTCCTTTTCTTGGATATGATGTGTGTGCAAGCATATGCATATGATGTGTACACATGTGTGTATATAGGATATATCTGCATGTGTTTATATGGCATGTGCACATGTTTATAAAATAAAACATGTTTGTGTGTATGATGTATGTGTGAGTGCAGATTTGTACGTCATTGCGCACACCCAAGGTCAGAGAATAGCCTTGTGTGTCTGTCCACACCTTCCACCTCTTTTGAAATAGGGTGTTCTTATTGTGTTTCTAAAGTGTGTGCCGGGCTAGCTGGCTCTTGACCTGTAGGAGTGCTGGGATTGTAGACTCTACCCTTGCACAGAGCGACTTGTTTTTGGCTTATGTTTTTCCATTTTAGCTAATTTCCCTTCTCTCTCAAGATTGGTTTCTCGAGACCTTCCGACTTCTGCTCCTGTGTTTTGTGTTTAGGTGGGTCTGTAATTGTTGCCTGAGGCCATGTACATCTTTGGGGAGCCCTACTTCAGACGGCTGCTCCCACCCTTCTGCTCTCTGTCATGGGATGCTCCTGGGGTATGGGGAGATGGGTGACTCAGGCTGAGTCCTGACAAAGGCCACTTTGCTGGTCCTGTTCTTGAAGGATGAATATCTCATCTCAGTGAGGAATGATCCAGGGTGACTGGACAGTTGTTATTTCTGGCAGGAGCCGTGAATCCTTACTTCACCCCAGAGACAAGCCTTGGGGCATGGGCTCTTCAGGAAGTGCTGAATCCATCATCTGCTTTTTGGAAGGTCTTCAGCTAGACTTACCTTGTTCTCCAGTCCTGTCTTTCCCTAAGTCTCTTATCAACTATGTGCTGTTCTAGTCCCAAATATCATCCAGACAAGCCTTCCAGCTCAGGCTCTACAGAGGCAAATCAATCTGGGCTGTGGGGTGATGGTCCATGTGTAACTTCTGTTTAGCTCTCATTAGCCACAGGTGTCCTGGGTACCAAGGCAGGACCAGGGCCTTTAGATTTCTTGGACCACTTGAGTGCCATTGCCATTATCTGAGTGAGATGCTTTGTTTTCCTATTATACATTGTGCAGCAAGCCATCCAAGCTGAGCTCAGGTCTATCCGGGCTTTTCTTTTCCTTTCCCCAACCTTTCATAGCAAGATTTTTGGGTTTGTTTCTTTGTTTATTTGAAAAATCTATTTTCTCCTTTCCTTGTCATTCTGGGACTGGAAGTCAAAAGCCCAGGTCTTGTTAGGAGGCTTGTTCTGGTTAATTTTTGTCAACTTAATACAAACTACAGTTGCCCAGGAACAAGAAAGCTCAATGGAGGAGTGGCTTCTTGGCCCGTGTGCCCTCCTGGTACCCAGAGCTCTGAACTCACAGTGGAAGCTGTAGGAAGATCTGATTCATAATGTAGGGAGGAGAGAAATCCAAGGTCCAGGTGAGCATTTCCATAGAAAACTGGGGCCCTGTGCCCACTTCTTGGCCTTTGTTATCTAGCTAGAGAAAAGCTAGGTATACAGAATTCTCTTTATTTCTTTCAGCTTCTGTTCACTAATGGTGCCAAGTGCTTTCTGGAAGCTGAATTCAAAAGCACAGGCTAGCAATTACCTCACAAGGTTTGCTGGGATGCATTTTATCATAAAAGCCATGGCCATTTGTCCCTGACAAAACTGTAGCTATAATAACTTTCGTGCCTATATTTAGCAGAAAGTTAAGCCAGTTTTCCTGGGCACTTAATAGTTTTATGCTTTGTGTTGTTCAGGTTAAACTTGGCTTTTGTTATATCATATCTGGACTGCAGATACCAAAGTTATCACCACTTGACTCCATCTGTACTGTGTGAGTTTGTAAAAAGATCACTCGATCAGGGTAAGACTTCGAACACACTGTGCCTACATATCCATGATTTCTTTGAAAACACAAATATGGAAAGAGATATAAGTGGTTTGCAAAATAGCAATGCAATTATTTGCGTAAGTCTGTCACAGGAGGGGCTGTTGTCCACGGTAATGGACTGAAGTGCATTCCTCAAGTGGGATGCTGAAGTGTTAACTGTTGGCACAAGAGTCCCCTTCCATATTCTCATTCTGATAATATTATGTGGAAAATTCCAGAAATAAATAATTCATAAGTTTTAAATTGCATACCCTTTTAGCATGATGAATTCTTCCCTGGCCCTGTTCTGTCCTAGTAGGGACACGAGTCATCTCTTTACCCACTGTATCCACACTGTATATGCTACCCAGACACTAGCTACTTCTTGCCTTCACGGTTACCAGATCCACCAGACACATTGTAATACTTGTTAGTACTTTTTAAAAAGTTTGTATTTATTTTTTAAAAACAATCTCATACTATATATATTTAATTTTGTGTACATATGTGTGTCTCATTTGATACAGATTCTTCCTATAGAGCCCTGGCTATCCTGGAACTCACTATGTGGACCAGGTTGGCCTTGAACTCAGATCCACCTGCCTCTGCCTCTAGAGTGTTTGGATTAAAGACATGCGCCAGCCCATACAATATATTTTGATATTTTGATTATACTTTTTTTCTCACCAAACTCCTCCTATTTACCAAACTTCTTGATTTTTCTCTCTCTTAGGAAGTCCAAACCAAAGAACAACAACAAAGACAAACCCACAGGGTCTGTTTTCTTGTTCATCTACTCCTGATCATTGGGCCTGCCCTGGAGTGTGGTTTATATACTCAGTGACACTCACTGACTTCCCATCTCCAAGTAGCTATCAATCACAAATAGCTTCTTGGCTAGGGTGGGACTTTGGGCCCATTTTACTTTCTCCATTTTGGGATTTTGCCTGATTTGAACTTGTACGGCTCTTGTACATACTGACACAATCTTTCTGAGGTCATATGTGCACCAGCTCTGTAGTATTTGAAAAATGTTTCCTTGGTGTCACTCACCATCTCTGGCTCTTATAATTTTTCTGCCTCTTCTTCCTCATAGATCTCCTATCCTTGAGGTAAGAGATGTGATAAAGGCATTCCATTTAGGGCTGAGTGCTCCAAAGTCATTCACATTCTGCACATTGTCCAGTTGTGAGTTTCTATGTTAAGTCCCATATGATTCAAGAAGAGGCTTTTCTGATGGGGGCTGAGCAGTTCAGTGATCTGTAGGTATAGCAATATGCCATTAGGAAGCATTTTTATTGCTAAGTTCCTTTAGCAGGATTATAGTAGTGTTTTTCTCCCTAGGCCTATGTCCTATGTAGTTTCAGCTTCTTGCCTACTTTAGTAGTGTAAAGGATGGGTTCCATCTCATGGAGTAGACTTTAAATCCAATCTAAAGGTAGTCGGTTGCTTCTATAATATTTGTTTCACTATAGTGAAGCAGCAGTGGTATTATCTTACCAGTAGGTTGATATTGTAGCTCCCAGGATGAGATTGATAACTGGTTTCTACTTTGGCAGCATGTACAGTGGTGGACCTTCAGTTGTTTCTATCTCTGGCTGGAGTGAACAGTAGCTCTACAGACAAGCAGAGACAAAGTACCTCTTTGAGGTCCACATTCACTTCTTCCATTTGTATTCCTAGTGTGGTTGCTAGATCGTGTAGAAATTACAGTTAACATTATTTTAAGAAGTTGAATAATGCTCTCTTATGGTGGCTTTAGTCATGGAGTGCCCTGAGTCAGTAGCAAAATTCAATGAAATGAACCTTCCACTCAGGGGAAGCTTTTTGCTAGCCAGTGTAGAAGTGAGCCTGACTCTGCCTCCCTGACTCTTGAAAGCACCTTGAGATAAGATAATAGGAAAAAGCAACAGAACCATAAGCCCCCAAAGATGTGGGTGCTAGCTTTCTTTTGAATTTCAGTGTTCTTGTAGAAAGAACTCTCTACTATAACTTCACTGTTACTGAAATAAAAGAACAGGTGATATCAACTTGATATTTTGTAAGAGATTCAAAATTATTTGAAAAAGTTGGGCAAAATTGAGCTCAGTTTGTTAGAACAGGAGAGAGGCTAATAATTAGAATAACAAAGACTCACATCCTAACATCGGTGCTACCAGGTAGTGGCCCCAGTGAACCTCATGTAACAAGTTCAGCTGAATAGCACAGTCTAATATGATCCATCTAGGCTGGAAATGTCATGCAGAATAACAGGTTCCATCACAAACCTACTTCAGTGGCATTTCATGAAATAGAACTATTCAGAGCCAAACAGATACCCACAGGCTATTTTCCTCCATGAGTTCAGTGTTGGAAAACAGCATGTCCAGGCTGCACTGGCAGCTATTCCTTTGTCAGATGTCAGAATGCTCATGATCATTATGGGTGTCAGGGTGATGGCCAAAAGCTCAGTCATCCATGGGCCAGCACACCAGACAGTGTGACTTTTGGACATCACATTCGCAGGGTGGATGGGCGTGTAACTGAGGACAGCTGGTACCTCCTGTGTAAGTTCAGTGGTAGGTAATTAACCCACAGTGCAATTCTTATGCAACATCTTAGTTTTGAAAAAAAAAAAAAGCAACTTAGAGCCACACATCTGCTCTAGCTATTTTGAGCAAAGTCTTTTTCTATTTTTTTTTTTTTTTTGTGGTTCCAAAATAACCAGCATCTTCCCATTTTACCAGACCTGGGTTGTCTCTGACACAAGTGCTTGCCTCATAGCACAGAACCAAACCTGGCAGAGGTTCTCCTGAAACCAGAGTGAGAGCCCTGTCTATTACATTTCCCTGTCTTTTCAGGGCTGGGATTGAACCTGGGGCCTTGCATGTGCTAGACAGGCATTGTAGCCGTGAGATTATCCACAGCCTTTATTTATTTCTTTGTTTTGAGACAGGGTCTCACCAAGTTGCCCAACTAACTGTAAACTTTCCAACCTCCTGCTTTAGCTTCCTGAGTAATAAGATTACAGGCCCAAGCCTCCAGGCAAGCCATATTGTTTCCAGTAGTGATTAATTCGAGTAACTTCAGGCATTAGGATGTGAAGGAAAATGAGAAAAGCAAAGGGAGATGCAATAGGAGTAAACAGAAAAAGGAAGAACACCATTGGACACACAGGGACACTATCAGACATGCAGGGCCCAGTGGCCTCTGAGATGCAGCCCGCAGGCTTCTGTAGAGCCGCAGACCTCCTGCGAGGATGAGTTTATAAGTAGCACTGTTTACTGGCTAACTGAGCACATGGCGTTTTCATTCATTTCTGAAATGCCAGTTTGGCTGTGAATCGACAGTGTTCTAACTTTATTCTTAACATTCAAATGATTTGGAAGTTAATTGCCTCTTTGGCTTATTATCCAAAGTCCTTTGGGGAGGGCTTTTCCATTTTGCCAAAGATGTCTTAATAAACACAAATTAGCACTGTGCAGGTCTACAGTAGTGGGTAGAAATCTTCCGTATTAGCAACCCCCCCCACCCTGTGTGTGTTAGGGGGATGGGCTGATGTGGAAGAATCTGCATATACATTTATTGAAGCATAACAGCCAATGGTGTGACCAGTCTCCAGGGAGCGCATACATTGGTCCTTGTCTTTGTCAGTCACAAACAAATCTCATCAAAGGAGTTTCCTTCTGGGGCTGGAGAGATGTCTTAGCGGTTAAGAACACTTTCTGCTTCCACAAAGGACTCAACTACAGTTCTGGGTGGTTCCCAACTTCCTGTCTCCCTGTAACTCCAGCCCAGTAGTTAGTTCAGGGTACAGTATCTACACATATGTACCATACATTCACACGCATGCACACACACACACACATACACACATACACACATGCACAGAAATACACATTTGGGGGCACACATACATGCACACAAACAGACATACTCAAACACATATACACACATACACACTTGGAGACACATGTTCACATACACACGTACACAAGTGAAATAAAATAAGGCAAAACAAAACATATGTTTTCTCCTGGGTTATTCAAGCCCAAAGCACTAGCTTTCCATGTGGATTTCTCAAGCTTTGTAAACGTTGGCATCCTGGTTGTTTTTACAGTGTTGCCATGCACTTACATGATTTTAGGGAAGAATTGCTCACCAGCAAAGCAAAAAGCCGTTCCCAGAATTCATTCAGCCTTGGCAGGTCCTAAGTACTAAGCAGGATGCTTATTGAACATTATTGACATTAGGAAAGGTTATTTTCAGAGATGCAGGTGTGTTCTAGCAAGATGGAAAGACTCCCTCCCTGGACTGGTTAGGAACTGTGTCCGGATGAGTGATGGGTGCTCAGCCATTCAGGGGTTGGTGGTCAGGAACAGTAAGGGCTGGGGCAGTGTGACTGAAGTCATTTGTTCTTCACAGCCTCTTGTGAGTACCTCATAGTAACAAATGGATGCTTCATGCCTTCCCTCAGTTTCTCCAGAAGAAGAAGAGAGGCAGGATAATAAAACAAGGAGAAGAGAAAGGTCAAAGGCACCTGGATCAGGGGAGTCTGTCCGTTCTTGGCCTTCTCTCCTTGGATGTCCCACTGACAATGTTAGCTGCAAGGGAAGCTGGGAAACTCAGGCTAACAATGTGCAAATGGGACTGGAGAGAGGGACCAGTGGTTACTTGCTACCTTTGCAGAGGAACATAGTTCAGTTCCCAGTATGCACACTGGGCTGCTCACAGCCATCTGCATCTCCAGCTCTAGGGAGCCTATACTCTTGTCTGGTCTCCGTGGGCACTTGCGCTCATCTGCATACATACATCCACATGCAGATACACACAAATATGCATAAATACAATACATCTTAAAACTGTAGGTGCCATTTCAAAGGCATTTTAAATTCTCTTAATAAGGAAAAGAAGAGACTGAATCATTCTGTCCCTTTGTGTAGCTGGGGAGCAGGGCAGTGTGTCTGGAGGTAACATTGATTGCTATGGGAGTCAGAAAAATGTCTAGGGAAGCCTCAGAATCCTACAATCATAATCACATAGGGATGGAGGATGTGGAAATGCCAGTGGCCTTGGATCTTCAGACCAATATGAAGCACGGGAAGGTGCAGGCCTCAGTGGCTATTCTTTGGAGTTGTGGGTCAGATACTGAGATTTGACCTGAGGGGTCTTGTAAGTAATTTTTCCATGATGATGTTCCTTCTGGGATCTGAGGCTTTCCTACTTGGTGATTCCTGAACAGTAGAGTTTTGCTGTAGAGTCTAGCACTTCCTGATCTCTAGAAACCCAAGTGAGCAAAATCTTCCTGGACTTTGTGGCTAATCCCAGCCACCATGGTGATCTGTGCAGACATGGGGAAGGCCCTCCCTGAGGTGGAGGAGCCCTTGACTGGAGGAGGTCATGAGATGGAAGAGCCCTAAGGTAGAAAAACCCACACCATGGATGAACCCTCTGATAATGAGGACCCTGGGTAGGAACCCTAGAGGAAGGCTCACTCTCCTGTGGGAGATCATGAAGTCAAGTTGGTGTCACTGTGTATTGTTGTCTCTGTGGTCGCCTCCTGCAGGAACAAGAGAGTGATCTTCAGATTACAGTGGATCCAGGGGAGAGACTGAGGCACAGGGGGACCTCCGGAGTGGGACGCAATAGCTGAAGGCTTTGCCTTCCCGAAGTTCAGCCTGTGGACCCTAGGGTCCTCCTCTTGGTTGCCGTTTGCAGACACTTGCTTGTCTCTTATCTGAAGGAAATGAGAGACTTGAAGTTGACTTTGGAATCAAATGTAAAGAGACATAGTCACATTCCTTAATTCACAGCGTGTGGTCATCGTAGCCCTTGTAAAGCCCTGTCTTGTCGCGCGCCACCTTGTCCGGCAAGGAACACGCAACACCGGATCCTTCTCTTTGCAGTTTATTCGGGCCTTTAATTATCTTCTTGTCTCTTACTCACTCACTCACTCTCACTCTCAGACATATGACGTATGAGAGTGAGAACGCCGAACGACCCACTCACTCACTCTTAGACGAATGACGAACGACCCCGGGGGGGGGGGGGGAGAGTCCACTCGTGGCTAAATACCCTCTGGGCTTCCAATCCCAGTAAGCCACGTGGACATTGCCCATAGGTCCCGAGGCGCCGGAAGCAAGCCACCATCCTCGCCTACAGCCAATAAGGAGTTGTTTACTCCCGAGAGCACTCACCATCGAGAAAGGTGGAAGGCAGAAACCAGCGCCACCTTTAGGGCGTGGTACAACGCAGCTCCCTACACTGTCTCCTGTTTGCCCGTCTGTCTGTCTGTCTGTCTGTCTGTCTGTCTAGCAGCCTCTTCTTTCCCTCACCTCTGTCTTATCTCATCCTCACATCTGTCTCCTAACCCCTCTTACCCAGTTCTGTTTTCCTCTTCCCTTCTGAATTATGAGTCCTGATTCTAGGTGGTGCGTATTTTCTGAAAACTTGAGGAATTCTTGTTTAATCTAGTGGGTTTTTTTTTCCCTCTACATTTACTCTATTAGAAGAAACACTGATGATCCCCCTAGGCTGGAAACAATGCATGAGATGCTTGGAGGGATGCTGAGGAAGGCTAGTGTCAGCCTCTCAGCTTTCATCTTGGGCATGCAGACAAAGGGAGCATGGCAGATCTTTGCATACTGAGAGGATCGAACTTTTCTCACAAGTCAGAAGGCTGTGAGCTCCCAATCAGAACTACTAAGTTGTGCCAACCCAGGCTGACATAGGGCTTATCTGCAGAGGGTGTTAGGTCCACAGATGGACATATTCTGAGATGGACACTGCCTGGGATACTTGTGGTTCTGCTGTGAGCTGGATGCTGACCTAGGACACAGGTGAGCTCGGGTGCATGTATGCATGTGTGTAAGCATATATGTGTGATGCTGAAATAAATCCAGGCCAGATCCGTAAGAAAAACCTGTTTCATCCCTTCATAACCTACTCTCCAGCTCATCACACATCTCGCTGGTCAGGATTTGAACCTTCCCTAAACCAGAAACGAGGTTTTCTCTCGGCCTGTGTCTATAATAGCATGACTAATGTGCTCACACATCCATAGGCTTTGTCTCTAAGGATCCTGGAGGTCACATCCATGTCTCATTTATGTAAGGACATCTAGTACATTAAGAAACCAGAAGATCTGGGCTAAAGATGACCCAGTAATATGGCCTGGCATGTGCAGGTCTCCTAGAGCCTTGCTCACTCCCAGGATCCACCCCTCCCTCCAAGACCAGGCCTGAAGAGAGGTTGAAGGTTCAGGCCCAGTCCTGAGAGGGTTTGGGAGTCCCAAGTCTCACTCTGTTCTGTACATGTGCCCTCAGCTACCTGGTGCCACTTAAGAAGTTAGCTGTCTGGGGCAGGACAGAGATCAGTTGGTATAGTGATTGCCTAGTGTGCCGGAAGCTATGAATGTGAGCTCCAGATCACATAACCCAAACATGGTGGTACAAACCTATCATCCCAGCATTTTGGAGGTGAAGGCAGAAGGTCTTCTTTGACTGCGTATCAAATTCAAGGGCAAAGTTGTCTTAAAAAGTCAAATCTGTCAGCATTTGTGCCATGAATTCCTGTTTTAGAATGTAGCTCCTGGAATGAAATGCCAGTTTCTTCTTCTTGGTCATCTTTGGATGGAGTCTAACTGTAAATGAGAACCCTTAAGCAGAGTTGACATCATGGTCTAGCGCTACCGTGGAACACAAAGACATATTATAGCTTGCATATGTTTCTGTGGTCCACTACGGTCTTGCCTGCTTGTGCACATGGTGAGTTTGTGGGGGAGCAGTGACCCTGTGACCCTTCACCCCACCTCATTATTTCCCACCATCAGGTCATCTTTGGTTCAGGATCTTTGGTGGCTTTGCTCGTCAGGAGCCCTTGCATAAAAGAGACATAAAACACAACCTCCAGGACTGTTGGAGACAAGCACTCTGGCCATGTTGCCTCTTTGTAGGGAAAGCTGCTTGGAGGGAACCTGGCTTCTGGTATGGTAAGCTAGGGCATGATAAGAGGCAGAAAAATGAGTTTTCTTTTGGCTCTTTCCTGGCCTTATTTTGCAGCACAGCCATCACCTCCCCAAGGGAATGATCCACAGGGATACCAGCTAGAGGAAGTAGGAAGACAGGACATGTACTGCATCCCCAATCCATGTCCATGTCTCTTCCAGTTGGATTCCTAAGGAGGACTTGACATGTTTGCTGGGGACAGAGACTTGCATCGGGCTCCATTCTGTTGCTGATGCAAAATAGACTAAACTGGCCAACTGAGCTCTGGCACGCAGAAGGAAGGAGTGGCCTGGCAATGTGGGGATCCTGTGAGATCAGAAGGTGCCAGCCACAGCAGCCCTAAGTGAATCTTGACTTTGACTGGGGTGATGGAGACATCTTCATGGGGGAACAATGTGTGGAAAGAGTGGGAATTTGTGTTTGTCTTAGAGGCAAACTTAAAAACTTGTGCATCCTCAGTCCTTTTTGTTTCTCAACACACACACACACACACACACACACACACACACACACACACACACTTACAGGTAACTTATTGAGAACACAAAGCTCTGGAGACATGTCCCAAGCAAGGACAAGTAATTTTGTCTTCTCTCCTCCGTTCCTCCCCTGCCCTTCCTGGAGTGTTTGTTGAATGTCTATGTGCACAGGTAAGAAGTGGACTACAGCAAAATGAACCGAGCATAATCCTCAACATCTATGTTACTGCTTATTACTTTTTCACACATTTTTGGATGGTAGGTAAAGCAGAGGGCTTCAGTGTGACCTTATCCTGACCTTTGTCTTCCTCTCTGGCACCTTAGTTTAAGGGAACATGGTAAAGACAAAGTCTGAGCCTTTGGGGATTTCTGGTTATCTTTCCCAAGGTGCACGGAGAGAGGACACTCTGCCTCCCGGTCCCCAACCCTTGCTCTCTGTCCCTTCCTTTGTCACTGCTACCACAGAGGACTCAGTTACTCTGCAGGGCTCTGTCTTCTGGCAGAACAGAGCTATCAAGGACCAGCCAGCCAATCAGAGTTGCACCCTTGGGAGCAGTAACCAAGCCGGTGAGTCTCTGAGTCCTCAAGGCCGAACACATAGCATCTTCCCACTAGAAGAAAAGGCTAAAGAAGGAAAATCAGACTAAGATGCCACCACCCCACATGTGAGGCTCAGCCGAGGCCTGGCATGCCTGTGGAGGCCAAGTGGAGACATCACTTTTTAGAAAGGAATGGGGATGTTTGTCAGCATGGTGTACACCCACCCAGGAGCTCTGCAGCAGATAGAGGAGCATAACATTCATGGCGACACAGTACCCATAGGAGGGACACAGTGCCCTTAGGAGGAGCACAGTCCCTACAGGATAGATGTTATCCCCACAGAAGGGGCATGTGGGACAGAGTATCCATGGGAACACGGAAGCTCGAGAAAGGAGTCAACCCACTGTAGAGCTGGCCAATACAGTGGTCAGCTGTGTCCAGATCCATTCTGCCATTGTCTGTTTCTTTTTGCCTGGTCATTGAGTCTACCCACCACCCAGCTCTACTCAGGAACGTAAACAGGAGCAGCAGCCACCACAGCATGGTGATTCCCAAGGTTCCTAGAACAGGAGCTGGCCAGCTTTACTTCACTCATATGACCTCTTCATGCCTTTCAGGGTCTGTGACCTCCTCTCTGCAATTACAGAGATGCTTACACAGCTGCTCTGGTGTTACTAAGCCTCAGAGACCTTCCCTGCCACCACAGTGTGCCTCATTTCTGTGTTACGGTTTCTGCAGCAATACCCCCTGCCTCTGTGTAGAGGTGGACACCCTGCCTGGTAAGTGATACACAAAGGTCAATGTGCAGGACATGGGCACAGTGGTCATCATAAGAGACAAGAGATGGTCCATCCCACCTGGTGAGACCCTTCTCCAGAGCTCATGGTCAGAGGCTGACCCACAGGATGTCCTGGAGCACCGCCTTTCTCAGAAGGACTCTGTTCAGAACATTCACTTACTGTTAGTTGATTTTGAACCTGCCACCTAAGTCCCACATCTGGGTTAGATGCTAGAGAAGTTGGAGGCTTGCAGGAAGCCACCAGACTAAATTGGCTTGCCTCTTCTTTGAGTCACTACAGAGGAGCATTCTACGTGCCTGATGCTGTGGTGGTTGTTAGAGCCATTCTTGCCAGCACAGGAGAGGTATATTACTAGATTTGGGGATATTAATCCAGCTTCATGTGTGTATGTGTGCAAATTCACATGTGTGTGTGCATGCATTTGTGTACAGGTGTGCAAATATATACCTATGTGTACATGTGTGTGCACTCATGTACTTGTGTGTGAATGTATATACATGTGTTTATGTGTGTATATACATGTGTGAGCATATGTGGGCGCATATGCTCATATGTGTACACATGTGCATGTATATGTTTGTGCATGTATTCATATGTACTTCTGTGTGAGCAAGAATTTGTGTACTTATGTGTGCATGTGCTTATGTGTGTATGCCTCTATGTTTGAGCATTAATGTGCATGCATAGATCTCTCACTCAGGCTTATGTCAACCCTCACAAATAGATTCTATGTTTGAGGCTTTGCAAATAGGTGCTAAGCACTGTTTTTTCCTTTAGGCATCCCATAGTGAGTCTGTGCAGTCCACTTGAACCAAGAGATAGTGGTGAGACTCATAGCACTTGGACATTAGATCTGACCTCTTCTGACTGCTGAATCCCTAAGAATTGCATCCAGGAGCCCATCTGGTAGATGTGAGGCTCTCCACTTATGTTGTGTCAATCCTAGAACCACTTGTTGGCTATGAACATGGGAGTAAAGCCCTAACAGCCCAGCTGACTTATGAGGAAGATGAGGTACCTTTCTATTGCCAGCCCAGTGGACTTCCTTCCCAGTTGTAAAGAGTGGTTGTATCACTGATAAGAGGCTGGACTTGTGTGAGCAGCTCTCATTTAGGTTAATGGGAGCTAAGTTAAAGTTGCACACTGACACAGTGCATCCTTTTCTGTCACAAGAGACTTTGAATAGAAGGCAGGGAGGGGCTGTTAGGGGCTAAGATGCAGAATGCCTGAAGGTGAGTTCTGAGGTCTTGAGATACTCTATTGGATGGAGATAGGTCCATTCCATATTCTAACTTATTTGGACATGAAAGCAAAGACATCCTTCTTTGTCTGCATGATCTCAGTAATGCTGTATGATATGATGGGAAGTGAGCTCATGACACTCTGAATCTAGCATTGTGTGGCTGAGACTGTTGATCCAACGAAACAAGGAAGTGGGCTATTGTCTGCTTCCAAAGACAAGAGGACTTGGGACAGACAAAGTTAGAGTGGTTTTCCTCTCCCGGGGATGCAGTCTTGCTGGTCCTGCCTGGAAGGAAGTGGAGGTTGGATCTTCACCTAGTCCGGAAAACACCTTGAGGGTACTCAGAGGTTCCCTATGTACTGTAGTGGTTAGACCCATGAATCTCACTTAGCATGTATGACATTCCCAATGTCTGAGGTGAAACACAGGCAGGTACTAGAAAGTACTAGAAGTGCCTCAGGGCAACTATGTTGTCTAAAAGGTTAGACCGGATGAAGGGGTCTGTCTCTGTTGGACACAGTGGTCCTCATATAGATTGCAAGGACATAGCTTATGCTGCATGCTGTAGCTGGGACTGGGGAGTGGGTGGAGTTGGGAAGAATTGGAAGAAGGATGGTGGAGAAGCCTTTCTGAGCTATATGTCAGGTTGGTATGAGCAGCCCTAATTTTTACCCCTGTGGTCACATCCTTTGGGATAAGCTTGGAGTGACACTGCCTCAGGTCTGATCATGTCACCAGCTTTGTCCACAATTGGAATTTCACTGTTTCTTCTTCTGTGTGGACAAGCCAAGGCTGGCCTGCTGGAAGGAATCTTGTGTAGCAATACCAAAGGTCTTGGCTGGGGCATCTCCTGTGAGCCATTCAGCAACTGATTCCAGACATACTCCATGTGAGGTTGTCCAGCGAAGGTTGGCTTGGCTTCTCCAAGTGCTGTCAACTAACCACAGTGTCCTGCTGAGATCAGCTTCACTCAGCAGCCTTGTCTTGAATAAACTAACTCTTCATAGTCTGTGGATGTCAGTGGCTCCATCCCCACAGCTGGCCCATGCAACTCTGCCACAACTTTCTCTGTCTTCATTCTGGCTGAGACCATCAGCTCAGGTGCTTATAGAGAATGAGGGTCTCCCTGATCATTTTATTTTTTTCAAGACAGGTCTTACTTGTAGCCCAGGCTGGCTTTGAACATGATACAATTCTCCTGACAAGATCATAGGTATGTGCCACTACACCCAGCTAAAGAAGTCCATCGGACTTCTGCAGAAATACTGTTCTGTCTAGGGGCAAGGCTAGTTTCTTCTACAAACTCCCTACCCTCTGAAACAGAACAGGAAACAGGCATCTTTGAGCCTCTCTGAGGCATTCCCAGCACTTAGCAGGGTACCAGGCACACAGAAGTGGTCACGAGGATGCAGCAGTTCCCCAGGGTCAGCTCCTCCCTAGGCTCAGCTTCTCCCCAAGATCAGCTGGACCCTAAAGCTAGATGTTCTTCCATGGTCAGCTCCTCTCTTAGGTCAGCTACTTCTTAAGGTCAGCAACAACACAGGGTCAGTTCCTTTCTAGGACCAGCTTCTCCTTAAAGTCAATTCCTCTTCAGGGTCAGCTTCGTTCCAGCGTCAGCTACTCTTCAAGTGTCTGCTACTCCCCAAGCACAGCTGCTTCTCTAGTGTCAACCATTTCCCAAAAGCTGACCTGGGAAACGAACTAAGTCTGAAGGAGCCACTTGCAGAGGAGGACCTGGTTATGGGATGAGGAAGGAGAGAGTCACAATATGATTGGTTAAACAGAAGTGCTCAATCTGAAGGAAGGTTGGTGCCTGGAGCTGGAAAGCAGAGAAGGGCCTTAGCTTCGTCTAGCCCTGTGACAAACCCACAGACCAGGTAAAATGAGGAAAAAGGTGTTTTGCAGGCACAAGTTTGAAAGGGGAAGAGATCACTACCCCTAGTCTTGAGGGAACATCGAGAATTGACCAGAGCAGGGCAAGGCACTTCCTGCACATCAGGAGCCTCCATTGGGTGCTGAGTATTGTCTGGTTTCTAAAAAGCTGGAAATCCTGTGTGTGTGTGTGTGTGTGTGTGTGTGTGTGTGGTGGGGGTGGGGGAGGTAGCCAGCATGCCTCCCAGGTGGGCCCCAGCCTCTCAGTCTCCTTTCGTGGGTTTTTATATTTAATAAGGAAAGTAGCACCCTCACCCTGATTTTACAGGGATTGGCTTATTCAGTTCAGGGTTTGTCTTTGTCATTTAAAAAAAAAAACTCCCTAGGTTTTCAATGGATTCCATAGTTCTGTGGGGTCAGGTGTTTTCCTGAAGCGAAAGGAGACACTATTTGTGACTATCAATGATTATTTTCTTATTATTGTAATTAAAGATCTTACTCTTCCCTATCTAATAGATGAGGCAAAATAAACCTTCTAATTATCTTCACTTTCAGGTTCTCTCTCTCTCTCTCTCTCTCTTTTTTTTTTTTCAAAATATCTCCAATTATCACTCTTGCCACAAGTATAATCAAGTTGCATAAATTAGCGTCTATTCTTAGCTACAGTTTAGCTATCCCCCATCTTTTCCTAGCACTTTGTATGTTATGGTGACAAATTCTAAGTTAACACATCTATTCCACACAACTCAGATCAGAAGGGCCAAACTGAAATAATGCATGACAGAGAGTGTTCCACTCATCACACCAGGAACAAAGGGTCCAGCCTCCAGACAATGCATCCCCTCCCCCTCCCCTGGAGCCTGCCAGCCTGGATTGAGGAACTGGAAGTGTTTGTTACGGGACAGTGGCCAGGTCCTCAGGTCCTCCCTCTCCTGACCCCACCCAGAAGCTTGTTTGGAGGGCACAGGTGACACTCGTAATAGAGGCTGTTACCCAATAGGAATTGCCAAGTGAATCTGCCGCAAGGCTAGGGCCCAGCACAGAATGAGGTAGGGACAGAGGCCTCCTCAGTTGTAGCAAGAGCTTTGAGTAAGTCTTGAAGAGGGTAGCCAAGGTGAAGGCTTCTCCAGAAAAGATAATCTTTTTTTTTTTTTTTTTTTTTTTTTTTTTTTCTGGATAAAGGGTCTGGTGGCACAGGCTCCTGTGGAAGCCCGGGCTGGAAGATTATGAGTTCAAGATCTGCCTAGGCTACAGATTAAATTCAAGGCTTCAAGGCTTCAAGGCCAGCCTGGACAACTTAGACTAGAAATTTCCAACCTGTGGATCATGAGGCTTTCACAGAAGTCTCCTAAGACTATTGGAATATACAGATCTTTATATTACAATTCATAGTGGTAGCAAAATTACAGTTATGAAGTAGTAACCAAATAATTTTATGGTTGAGGGTCACCACAGCATGAGGAACTGTATTAAAGGGTCCCAGAATTAGGAAGGTTGAGAAATGCTACTATACTTTTTCAGTCTAGGAAGGAGTTTCAGTCTAGTTAAAGACTGGGGTGGTAGCTCAGTGGTTTTTGTCTAGCAGGTCGAAGGCTCGGGGTTCAATCCAGGGCATCCTCAGCAGACAAAAACAAAGGTCCAGCCCATGATCCCAGCTGTCTCTGCTGCCTTCTGTTGGTCAGCCTGCCTCCTGAAAACCACTGCTAACCAGGGGCTGTTGTAAAAATTGAGGATCTGTCTGTAGCACTTGATCCAGTCTGTGGAATGCTGGCAGTAAACTAAAACCCTGTCCATTCTGTGATTGTGTGTGCTCCCTGGAGTCTGTTCAGAGCACTGGTGTTGAAATCTATGCATCTAGGATTGGTCTGGGGTGAACCATAACTGCTCCTCACTAACAGAAGTGCAGCCTGCGCCTGAGGACCCCACAGGACTGGCAACTGTGAAGGGGTCTCTCAGAGCTGGGGCTGGGGTTCAGGTGTCACAGGCTGGTTTCTTCTGAGGCTTCTGTCCTTGGCTTGTGTTTAGCACAGCAAATGTGCTCTTGCAACTGTGGGCACAGGGAATGGCACAGCCAGATTGCTGTCTCCATCTGTGTGCACTTGAGGTCAGCGTCCAAGTAAGAATAAGCCGTGCACTAAAGCACATTGTTATTTATTTTATTATGTGATTATTATTATCATCTTAAGATAGGCTTATTTGCATATTCAAGGCTGGTTTCCAGCTTACTATGTAGCTAAGAGTGATCTTAACTTTGGATCCTTCTCTATCTACTTCTCCAGTACTGGGAGGAGTACAGGTATGCATGCCATCCTGTTTATACAGGGGATCCAATCCAGACTTTCATACATGCTAGGTAAGCATTCTCCCAACTGAACTGCATCCCAGTCTCCAAGGTACTTCAAATTGAAGCCCTGGCCCAAGTCAGACAATCTTTCAGAGTCTGAGCCTTGAAGCTCCCAGTCAGAGTCATCCTTCAAGGTCTGTTTCCATGGTGACCATCACCGTTACTCCTCGGTGTTCATAGCACTCTCTGGCCGCTGAACAGCCTTAGCAGCATCAGGATGGTACTTGAGCCTCTGTCTCACTGGAGGGTGATGATAGTGTCAGGACTATACAGTGCTGGCTCTGTGTGGATCCCTGGGGCTGTGTGATGAGGCACCAGTGGTGAGGGTATGATGGCATGACTCCTCCTGAGGCCTCTGTCCTGGCTTTTGGACAGCATTCTTGACATGTCCTCACATGATTGTCTCTCCATGTGTGTCTGTGTGGTAGTTCTTTGGGTAAGGACACTAGCCATATTGAAGGAAGGCTCTTTGGGCTCCTATCTTACCATAATTGTCTCTCCAAGTATAGGTTCTGGGCTTTAGGATTCAACATAAACTCTGGGGACACACTTCAACCACTCAGACTCCAATGATGAGCACAGATCTTGGTGGCTCAAGGCAGGTTTGAAGATGATGGTCCAGGTCAAGCCTCCCACATCTGCTTTCTTACAGAGACTGTAGGCTCTGGTTTCCCCTGGAGTTCCGCACTGCTCTCCACCCGCTGGCTTAGCAGCCCACCTCCTCTCTATAGAGCAGACGTTAGGATGTGTCCATGAGTCTGGATGCTTTGACACTTCCATTCAGATGCCCTGGCTCAGTTTGTACTCAGCAGCTCATGTACCTGTGCAGATTCTCTTCCTGTGAGAATCTTTCTCTCAGCCAAGGCTTCTCTGCCTCTGTCTTCTACCTCAGTCATTAGCTCTGTCACCAAGTTGGACACTCAAGGATTTTTGGTTTCTCTGCCTCTTTCTCCTTCACCCACTCTGTTTTTCTTTCTCCATCTCTTCCCACACATGACATTTCTCTAGTTCTTCCTCTTCCCATCTCGGGTCTTTGAGTGGCTCTATCTGTCCCTCTTTCTTATCCCGGCTCGCCTTTCATTGTCTCTTTCCTCCATCTCTGTTTCTGTCCCCACATCTCCTCACCGGTCTCACTGTACCCACTCTAGGGGTCCACCCTGCCGTCTTTCTCTTTTGTTTGCAACATTTCAGGCCTCAGTTTCCCTTTTCTCTCATCTCCTTGCCCTGTATCTAGATGGAGCTGAGTCTTGCGCATGTCCCATTCATCTCCTCCTTCTACCTCAGCCTGGATGACCTTTAGGGTTCCTCTGTCCTGGGCCAGTCTGCAGGCCTTCCTGAGTGGTTCCATCTCACTGTGAGTTCCCTACAGCTGTAGCTCTGCGTCTAACCCTCCTGACCTGATTATATTCTTTCCTGGAGCCCTGCTCCAGATTGGGTTCCTAACACTAATGATAAGCATCTTCATGGTCTTTAACTCCTTCAGGACAGGAATGGCTCTACCGGCCTTGTGTTCTCAAACTTAATCACCGAGCAGAGCAGAAGACATGTACTTGTAAAAGGTGAGTCTCAGAAATCCTCTTTCAATACCCAAGAACACCTGGATTCCCCAGCTCCTTTTCTTGGCTTCTTTGTTTGATGTCTATGAGAAACTGAAACGTATCTTTCAGAATCAGAGACAAGACATTACATTTTTGTTGTTGTTTATTTTGGTGTTTTACTCCTTCGGGGTTCTTCCGAGCTGGAGGAAGGCAGAGCTATGTTCACCTGAGAGAAGCCAAGTTCCTACACATTGACATCACAGATCCAGGTTCTGTGAGTTTATGGCTGAACCCAGCCCCTTGTGACTTCCTCACACAGAGAAGACAGAACAGTCGCACTGCTGTGTGAAGACGGAGAGGAAGTAGGCAAGATGCTCATTCCCCTGGACAGAGGAGGGAAGGAGACATCTTCCCTCTTCTCCCAAGTCCTCTGGGAAGATGCCGCCCCTCAGCTTCCTAGCACCTCAGGCCTCAGGCCCTTTTAATAACATCTCTCTCCTCTCCCCTATCGTCCTATCTTCTGTCCTAAATACTGGTGAATCCAAGCACATTTTCTGGAGGTTTGGGTGTCTCTTGGTCTTTGGTGGCATTTGAACAGAATATATAGGGGTGAAGTTCTGGGGTTCCCTTATTCTCTAGCAGAAAGATGTTTAATGCTTTGCTCTTTCTGATCTCAGACCCACCTAAGTAAATCTGGTATTGATGTGACAGAACTGGACAACCCTCTGTAAACACAGAACCTCTCAGTGTGTTCTGTCTTCACAACGCAGAATTTTTAAAAAAAGGGCAGGGTCCAGAGCTTAGACATTTAAATCTTACGCAAATTATTATGACCAATATATGAATCAGAAAAATATGCTGTGAGCTGGGATGGCCTCTCCTTTCAATATTACCTTTTATTTAGAATAGGCAAACACAAGAGGAATTATATCTATTTGCTTTCTCTGTTGAATATTTTAATGGTTTGTTCTGTCTGAGAAAACCTGATGTTTAGCTAAAGTTGACAGAAACCACAAGTGGACGTGTCAAAACAAGCTGAAGAGAGTTACTTTTGATGTGTTTTATTGAGATATCCGAGGTACTTTCCAATTATTTTATGCCAAGAAAGGCAGTTCTTCACAAAAAAGATCTCGTCTGAAAACCACAAGTGTAACTTGTCAAACCTAAATATCATTTAGATCTGTCAGAGAGAAAGTTCTGAGGCACACTGAACCATTCACTGCAGTAGGAGAAAGACAGGACCCTAAGTGTAGAGTAGGGCTCTCTCCCTGTCCCGTGTGTGGCTGCAGACCCTGGCACTCTCTCTGCAGAACACACTGGACTCTGCACTTTACCCCTGCTACGAGGGACAAAGCAGAGCCACTATGAAGTTCTGAGACCTCTTTGACTTGCTGAAGGTCCATTGGATCCTTCAGTCTGAGAAACAAGGGGATCTAGGACACGTACCTTCGACTGCAAAGTTTACAGAGCAGTGGTGATGGCTGCCTTGGCTGGCACAATGCAGCGATCAGTCTCAAGAGTCCCTGCTGAGTCTGTCATGTGGGTCCATAAACCTCCTTGAACCTAGTGCAACTTCCTAAAGCAGAGTCAAGCAGTTCCTTTTGCAGGGCGGTATGAGCCTCATGCACAGAAATCCTGCCAACAGAAAAGCATCCCCTTGTCTCCCAGCTTTCATACCTAATGGCCAGAGAAAAACCACTGTTTGTCTCTGTCCTCTGCTAGTGAATGGGGGGAGGAGGGGAAGTCTGGCACCACACATGTCCCCCTCTCACTGGGGGCAAAGAAGGGGAGTTCCTGTAGACACCTAGGACTGTGCACATGTGGGTTGTATGCTTTTTAGGCACCAGGGTTTCAAAAGGCGTCTTAAGGAACAGCTCACAGAGACAAAGACAGTAGAGAAGGGAGGTGTTTTCAGATTAGATGGAAACCACATGAAAGAGGCTTCGGAAGAGGAGCTGGGTTTGAACTTGACTGTGTGGAGGGTGGGGGCTGCCAGATGGATCCTGGATCCCAGGACAGCCCCAGGGGCTGGCTGTGGTGCCATGGGGTGGGAGGTTTTGAGAGTCAGCTTCTTCAGGATCCTGGGAGCCCAGGCCTTTCCCACACCCTGTGTGCTTCCTCAGAGCACAAAAAAATCATCTCCCTCAGCACAAAGTGTCCTTGAGGGGGTCTCAGGGTGCTTCCTGTTCAGATGTTCTGTAAGGTCCCATGAGGACTGCACTCTGAGGTGACTCTGTAGACATCTGCATGTGACCATCAGTGTTCCTTATAGAAAAGGGTGAAGCGGGGTTTGTCTGGAAAGATTTTTCCAGCAAATGTCTTACCAGAGTATAGCTCTCAGCCAAATCCTCCTCATCTGTCCCCAGCAGCACTCTGGGCAGCTCTCCACAGAGCAGGGATCTCTAGAGGTCAGGCAGAGGCCAGCTCTTCTGATGCAGGGGGCATTTTCTTTGCTCTGCCTCAGGTATAGAAATACTTCATTTTCCATGTCTGGTCAAGTTGAGCGTCAGCAAACTTTGCAGGCCAAGAGGTCTGCCTTCCTATGCTCACTCAGTCTTCTGGGCGATGTTTCAGCTTACGCTCCTTCCTGCTTCTTTCTCCTGACACATTATGCTTTCATGAAGAGGGGCCTATATCCTGGGAGTCTTTGTGGGTTCTCAGCGAGAGGGGCCTGACTGCTCCGTGTCACTCAAACCCAGATTCCAGCTCTGTCTCAGGTCAGGTAACAGGCTCTGCAGCACGGGGCCAAGTAAACTGAGCAAGCAGGTTCTGGGAGGAACCCAGAGCCACTTAAAGCAGAGTTAGAAGCAAGACTAATGTTCTGAGGCTGAAGAAAGGGCTAGGTGATGTCAGAAGGTGGCATGCAGAGGGACGCTGGAGGTGGGCCACAGTGCCAGGCCCACTGTGTAGCAGAGTGACCGGAATTCTGCATACGAAGAGTGGATTGGACAAAGGTTGTGCATCCTTCTGCATTTGTCGGCACTTTGGTCCCTGAGACTGACACAGAGAGAGAGAGAGAGAGAGAGAGAGAGAGAGAGAGAGAGAGAGAATAGGAAGGACCAGGGTCAGCATGGAGATTTGGTAACGGGTTCTCATCTACCCAGAGGACAGCCTGGCTTCGAACCTAGACTCAGCTTCATTTGTGGCCTCCTGAAACAGCTGATGAAGAGCCAGCTGAGTACCTACCATCCTGCCACATCTACCTTTTGCACATTTCTATCCCAGCTGGGAAGCTCTGGGTGGGGTGTTTCTCGGGGTCTCAATTGAAGGATCTCCTTCAAGGGACTGCTCCTTCATAGAGCTGGTATTTGGTGGGCTCCCACTCCTGGCCTCATGCTGGTGCTGCTCCTTTGCTGAGACCTGGGCTCTCTTCTCCCTCCCCACTGGACTCTTCCCTCCAGGCCTAGTTCCAAGCAGGGCTCTGCATACCTACGTAGAGGCTACGGCCTGTTCCCGCTCTTTCTTGATCACCAGGTTTTATTCCAGAAGACAAGCTTATGATGACGTGACAAGTGTGTCCCCACAGTCATCCTGATTGTCACTCTCATTACAGCATTCACTTACTTCAGAGGTGATATTCAACTGTGACAATAAACAGGTTCTGTCTTAGATGCTTTTGCCTAGTTTGGGCTGATGAAAGGTAAACCGTACTAAGTCATCATGTTAGTAGATGGGTTAAATGCGTTTCGGACTTGGTAATGTTTGAGACTGTGGCGAAGCCATTGGTCATAACGCCATCATCAGCTGAGGGGTGCCTATGATCAGAATACAGGGTGCAAGATCAGAATACAGTGAAGTTCACTCTCCACACTGATCGGACCTCTTCAGTCTTCATCACTTGACCTTGGAGTCGGTCTTGACATTGGACTTTCTTCTTTGCTTCAAGAACAGGTGGGCCTGCCTCAGGCCACTCTCTCTGGCTAGGCCTTGCTGCTCTTCCTGTTGCCTTTGGGATCAACTAGCCTAGATTCTTCTATGGGACTGGGGAAGGGACCCATCTTGCATGACTTATCTCCTCCTCTTTCTCATCTGCTCTACCAGAGTGGTTGGTACATAAAATGACAGTGAACAGCCCTGGGCATCCAGAGATGAAGGAAAGTTCAAGGTTAAACACATAGTCCTTGGAATCTGAGACTCCTAAGGTCTGAGGTTCAGGTCTTCGGAAGGACATCTAAGTCTCCCCAGGCTAAGGTCAGGTCATTGGATAGGTGACTGAAACCCAAGCTCTGAGGTCCAGGTCTCTGGAAGAATTGGCTATGCTAGAGATTGGTAGGTACAACCTAACTTGCTATATCACTTTGTACTGTGGCATTCTGGGACATGCTAATTCACACCTGAGTCTTAACTGGCTCTCTCAAGATGGTAAAGGACTTATTTTGAGGAGAATGATTTGCAGTGGGAAAGCCTGACAAAAGTACCCTGGGTGGGACTGTTAGTATCAGACTTAACTACGCCTGGAGAGAGCTGGATTCACAGCTGGGGATATTGTCTTGTTTCTCTTCTCAGCTCAGAAGTCTGGAAGGTTGGGAGGAGGGTCCTTTCCCACTGTGGGCCTTGGTGGTCTCTGTAGGATGCAGGGTAAGTTGGGGGCCTTGCAGCCCCCCACCCATGCCTTCTTTTTGCCCTTGATCTTGGTCTGTTTTTCCCTCTCCCAGCTGGAGACAATCTGTCACCCTGTGGCGTCCCAGGGAATCAAATGGCACTTGCCATTTCCCATGGGTCAGACATAATTGTCCCTGCTGCCTGCCTCCCAATGTCTCTGTCTTTTTATCAGATTCTTTGGAGCTTCACCCCATGTTTGTCTGTGTGGATTGCAGATGAGGTGCAGCTCTGCCAGCGGGTTCCTGGAGCGAGCTTTCAGACCCGTCCCGTTGAAGCTGTGGCTCTGGAATTAAGGATACTCTCTTCCCTCTCACACAATCATTCGTTAAAATGCTTTTGGGCCTGAAATTATACCGTGTGCACTTTTCCAGGCTTTGCTCTCACCTGGGCTCCAGGCATTTGATTCCAAGTCACACTGTCTGTGTTAGTGGCAGGCTGGCAGGGCCTCTGTAGACTCACAAAGGTCTATTCCCAGAGCAAAGCCAGGAGTCAGCTTTCAAGGTCATGTGCATTTATGGTACATTTCATGGGGTGGTGGGGCCCATCCTGAAACTCACCAGTTTACACACACTTAAGAAACCAGCTAGCATGAGGCCAGGGTCAGGCTCAGTGGAAGCTTTTAACTTGTATCTTGCAGACGGGGCTGGAGCCAAAGGAAACTGGGTTGAGGGCTGAACTTATGATAGGGCTTCTGGGGGGACTGACCAGAGGACATGGCTATGACAGTATAAATCCAGCCCATGGAGATCACTGTAAATCCAGGTCTAATGTAACTGGATATCCTGAACTGTGCCCATAGCTCTGGCCTCACTATGGTGACCAGGCTAACATTATATATACCTGATTACCTTGGAGTGCTGACTCAGAAGCTTATCTCTCCTTCATATGTTGGCAGTCTTCAATGAAGGCTCAGAGGGACTTAGTCCTCATGCCATTCAAAAGGGAGGATCTACAAGGAGATGGGACATCATGTGCTCAAGGAGTGAAAAGTTATCTATGGCATCTATATCCGGGGCCCGTTCCTTCCTTTCCTCCATAGCTGTATCCTTAGCATGAGATGGAGCAGCTGTACCACCAAGCTTGTCAATAATGCCATTATTTTCCTTTCAGCGAACTTGGATGTGGCTGTTCATGCAACTCAGAAAGAGCCAGTCTCTGAGCTTTGCCTTTGGCCTTGGTGTTGGCCGACATGGGGCCATGTGAAGCTACCCTCAGGTTCAGCTTAGAGAAGTTTGAACATATCCTCTGTGTTAGGTCTTGTGTGACATTTAATCTGGGGATACATGACACGTGAGTTTCCACAACCCAGATAGGGAACACATGAAAGACGAAAGTTGCAATTATACCAAAATCTGACTTGGTGGCTTAAGGAAGCAGGATAGCTCACATGTAGCTGCAGTGCTGAAGAGCCCACTCCAATAGTACACAGGAGCTGCAAACCTGGATCCTCTGCAGGCCTTGCAGCCAGGTTGGCAGGACACTGCAGATGGCTGGCTATCTGGTATCCTTCTGCAACAGTTTACCCCCTACCCCCAGTAACCTTGGGGAGGGACCCTAGAGAGTTTTAGTTTTTGGGGATGTCCAGAAGCTTTTTACTTCCCCAATCTGGTTGAGCCTCTCTGCCTCCTTGGAGGGAATGCTTCAATTCAGAAGAAACTTGCATGCAGTGTTCCTTGGTGGACCCAGGATGATGGCTCCTGCATGCAGCCTATGGAGGCCACCGTGATCTTCCAGATTTTGCCATTCCCCTCCCTCCACACTTCTGTCTCTTCTCAGGAGAGGTGTGATGGCAGAATCCCAATTAGGGGCAGCATAGGACCTATAGCTGACTTTCCTCAACCTTCAAGGCTCAGAGTTTTGATTCCATCCAGAGCTATACAAGTTATACATGTGTTAACATGAGGAAAGGTTCTGTCTCCAGCAGCATGTTTGAGACACAAACATTTATTCCTTCAATAGACCTGCATGTCCTTACTCCTAATGCCTGCATCTTCTTCTACCTCCACCCTCTTGATCTGCAGTAGTGATGGATGAAATGGTTCAAAACTCAGCCTTTGAGCTCAGTCTCTTCCCTTAGAGTGACCCTTAAGACTCACCAGTAGCCAGAGGGTCCTTCGGCTGTTGGGTAGATGGCCTTGGTCTGCTCACCATAGCCATTGGAAGACATTATAGGTGTTTCCAGTTTTGGGAAGCTGTGAATAAATCTTCCATGAATGTTATTGTTCAGATTTTACAATGAACCACAAATGTTCAATTTAGGCAGAAAAAATAGGAAAACAAGGTTAAGAATGGCTCAACAATAGTGTGCAGCCAGTCTATGCAGGCTCTTGCTTCCCGAGCAGCTAGTGAGGGTCATGGCTCAGTTGGTTAATGGCTTAAAGTTTAGAATCCCTAGTACCCATGTAAAAAGCTGAGCAGGGGTGGCCATTGTGTTAAAATCCCAGTGTTGGGGCTGCAGAGATGAGGTAATCCCGAGGCTTCCCAGACAGTCTAGCCAATCCACAAACTGAATTCAGTGGAAGACGATTTCTCAAAAAACAATTTGTCAAAGTGATTGAGAAAGATATCATTGTTGACCTCTGCCCTCACACACACACACACACACACACACACACACACACACACACACACACACACACACAGGAAAGTTAAATGCAACTCTTCAAGAATCAAGATTATTACAATGAGCCCTTGCTGAAGGCAGCCTTGGGCTCTGGTGCCTGAAGGCAGAGGTCTGAGGCCCTGCTCTTCCTGTTCTCTGTGTAAGCCTCGAGTTTCTCCTCCATATAGTGGAGAGGACACATACCATGGAGGCCGCTTTCTGGGGTCCTTGAGCTATCACGGGTGGTATCAACACCATGTTGGCTTTGGTTGGCTTTCCTCAAGTGTCAACTGACAGGATGAATGTCACAGTCATCCAAGATGCTTCTCAGGCTGCATGGTATGTGGAGGTGTGCCTCCTGCCTGCTCCAGGCCCTTCCTGCTTGCTGGCTGCTCCCACAACACAGGCCCCACCCCGCTACAGCCTTTCCGGTGTGTGACCTCCTGGTAAAGGTACCAGCACCTATAAAACCTGTTTCTACTCATTTTATGAGTGTCCTTATCAAAAGTTACCTCCCACACAACTTTACCTTCATAAATTGGATCATTTCCTTCTTTCTAAAGCAAAGATGCCTTCTGCCAAGACAGAGCACTTATGGCTCATTCAGACCTAAACGTATAGCTCAGATTTACAAGAAACACGCCTCTGCCAGCCCCTAAGGGCACATGTGCCAAACAAGGGGAGAAATGATTAACAAGCAAGAGCCTTCTGAGACCTCAGCTCTTAGTCCTCAGCTTTCTCAGCCTCATTGGAGGGGAATGCAGAGGCAGATAGGGAAACCCCCAGAGAAAAGGGTGAGTCTCAGCTGTCGCTGTGAGAAGCAGAGTGCCTGTTGCAGCTTTGGGTGACCTGGATGGACATAGTGGCTTTGCAGAGAGCATTGTTCCTCCAGGATTGCTTTCTGGGAAGGGAGGCTAGGATGTGTCTGGGAGTGGTTCCCAGGCCACTCTGCAGAGACCTGGATCTTTGTCCACTGTGAGCCTCAGAGATGAGGCTCTCGAAGGGATTGAAGTCAAGCAGTCTGTCCGTGTCCTCAGTGTGCTGTGGACACAGATTAGTGGAGAAAAGCGGACAGAAAGTGTTGACTGACTGGACTGGACTGCATTGTGTTCTAGGGGATGTATCTGTTCAGGGACTCAGGAATCCTTTACACTGCCCATCCATGCTTTGTATTTTAGGTTCTTTCACAGTAGTTTTGGGAACAGTCAAATTTCATCATCACAGCATTTACAGGGAGAGCTTGTATGGATGACTTCTGGCCCCAGCAGAGGGTTGGGATACTCTCAGTTCTAGGTGAGTGGTGTAGAGCGACCAGTAGAGGATGGTGAGTCTGGTAATTCAACCAGACAGAAGTACTGGGATGGAAATGTACATTTGGAGGCTCCAGGTTTGCCCTGAGCCCCATAGACACCAGTACTGGGATGATTCTGCAACCTACTCAGTTATCTTGATCAACGGCCAGTGATGAAGCACAGTCACACACTGTCCCTTTCACACCTCGGCCAGAGCCTCCTGCTCTGGGACAGGCTCTTGCCTAATAGGGAGGGAAGCTTTGGAAACCCCTTCAGGGCCACCTGGAGACTCTGAGGTAGTGTACCTGTATCCCTAGGTTCTTGTCACCTCCAGTCCGCTTGTCACCTCAGTGCTCTGTCCTCTTGTGCTGCATTTGTCCGTTGATGCTGGGCTTGTTTTCAGATATTGGAGGGCCATGGGCTGCAGGGAGCGTACACTTAGTATCACTTCAAGAATTCCTACAGTTGTTGGTGGGAGTGTAAGCTTGTTCAGCCACTCTGGAATGCAGTATGGCAGATTCTTAGAAAACTAGGAACAATCTCCCCAAGGATCCAGCAATAGCACTCTTAGGCATATACCCTAAAGATGCACAATCACACTTCAAAAGCATTAGCTCAACTATGTTCATAGCAGCATCATTTGTAATAATAAGAACCTGGAAACAACCTAGATGTCCCTCAACTGAGGAATGGATTAACAGACTGTGGTACATCTACACAATGGAGTACTACTCAGCAGTATGAAAAAATGATATCCTAAAATTTGCTGGCAAATGGATGGATTTGGAGAATATCCTCCTGAGCGAGGTATCTCAAATCCAGAAATATAAACAGAGGATGTACTCACTCATTAGTGGACTTTAAACAAAAAGCAAAGCATTTCCAAGCTACAAGCCACAACTTCCAGAACACTGGTCATCAGGGACTTTAAGCAAAAACATTCTTTTTTTTTTTTTATTGAAAGATGATGAGTGAATAAAGTGATTTAAAACACACACACACATACACACAAAACAAAACAAAACAAAACAAAACAAAACAAAACAAAACAAAACAAAACTTCTGGTTGTCTGTAGAAGGGTTGCTTAGCAGAAATTTGTTGTGGCCATTGTGCATCCATGTGCATTAGCTGTGACCTACTGTGCTTTCTTTATCTGTAGCTGAGCCTAACCTGGCTTGAGAAGCTTTAGATTTTATTTTTTATGTTTCCTATATTTTAGAAAAAAGAGAAGTTTGATTACTGTATGGGTTGTTTTGTTATCTATTCTGAATGTTTTGCCTTTTTAAATAATGTTTGATACTGATTTAAAAAAAAAAAAGAATTCCTACAGGAGGGTGGCAGTCTTTGAGGGAGACCAGAGGATAGATGAGGCTAACTACAGTACCTGTGGGGTGTGTAGAGAGGAGTCCCTGATGACTGGTGTTCTGGAAGTTGGGGCTATCAGTCCAACTGGACCCACATCGTTGCTGTGAAATCCTCCTATGTACCACTTCCTACTTGTCTTCAAATTCATGGCCTCTTCTTTCATTAATTGTTACTAGATCCAAACACACACACACACACACACACACACACACACACACACACACAGTATTATCTTTTGAGGCCTGCTAATTTGGCACTGGACAACCCATTGGCTGCTCTTCCCTGAGGAGGACCACCTCCTCTTCTCAACATCACTCAGTCAGTCACTTATAGCTCTTTGTGTGGGATTGAGTGCTTGTGGGCTTTTCCTATCATACATCAGTGTCCTCCCTGTTCAGCTCACTCCTGGGCAATCATGTGAGTGAGAGTGCCACTCCTGATATTACTAGGAGACACAGTCTTGCAGCCAACTCTGTGATTCTCTGGCTCTTCCAGTCTGTCCAGCTCATCATCTCCTAATGTTTCTTGAGCTGCATGCATGGGGATGACTTATAGATGTATCCACTGGGACTAGGCTCCACAACTGTTCATTTAGATTGGTCCCAGCTTTTTATAGTGGTGTCTGTTGCAGAGAGAAGTTTCTTTGATAGGGAGTGAAGGCTATACTTACTTGTGGGTATAAGGACAAATGTTTATAGATTGTTGCTGGGGATTATGCTGGTTTAGTAGAATAGCGGTCATTGATTCTCCTCCAATAACCACAGATTCACTAGCACTGAGTAATTAGCTAGGTTTCTATGACAGCCATGGCTTCCTCTTGTCCAGTGGCTGCTACTGAGCTTTGACTTGCACTCTTCTGAAGGTGTTTTCTAATGGCCACAAGAGCATCTTCATTTACTCATTATTTAGAAGAATGTCATGTAATTTCCATGTTTTAAATGCACCTAACTTATTTCTGCCTGTGATTTCTAATTCCATTCCATCAACAATGAAGAGTTACATTGCATGTTGTGTATCTGCTAATAGGTATTTTTATGGTCCCATCTGTTATCTACCTGGACTGGATGTTGGTGTCCTTGCGTGTAGTGGCCTACAGGGGTCTGTCAGCTATGGTGCTGCTGAGGTCTCCCTGGCTATTGGCTTTCCACTTGGGATATTATTGCTGTTAGACTCCTGAAGTTTCTGACTGACCCCATAGCACTGTTTGTTTCTAGGTTTAATTTGGTGTTCTTGGGCCCCACTATTTGTAGATGGATGCTAACACTGTTACATCTTCCTGATAGATTGACCATTAAGTTATAACAAAATGTCCTTGACTTTCTTCTTTTTTAAATTAAATTTATTCATTTATTTTATCTCCTGACTGCAGATTCCCCCCTCTTCCTTTCTCTTCCCCCAATCTACTCTTCCTCTGTTTCTATTCAGAAAAGGGCAGGCCTCCCATGGATATCAACAAGGCATGGCGTGGGATCAAGCTCCTCTCTTTGTATTAAGGCTGGATGAGACAATCCAGTGTGATGGATAGGTTCTCCAAAGCCGGCCAAAGCATTAGGGACAGACCCTGCTCCCATTGCTAAGAGTCCCACAGGTAGACCAAGCAACACACTGTCAACATATGTAGAGGGCCTAGGTTGGTTCTCTGTAGGTTCCCTAGCTGTCAGTCTGGACTCTGAGCTCCCATGATCCCAGGTTAGTTGTTTCCATTGATTTCCTTGTGATAATGACCCACCACGGCTCATACAGTCTTTCTTCCTTTTCTTCAAGAAAATTTTAGAGCTTAGCTCAGTATTTGGTTTCTGCTCCTGTTTCCATCAGTTACTGGATAAAAGTCTCCTAATGACAATTGGGCTAGTCACCAATCTGATTACAGGAGAAGGCCAGTTAAGGCGCCCTCTCTACTATTGCTAGGAGTCTTGGCTGAGTCTATCCTTATAGATTCATTGCATTTTCCCTTACACTAGGTTTCTAACTGGCCCCAAATGCCCCCCATATCAAGACACCTTTTTTAATATTCTCCCCTTCCATCCATCCTTCATGTCCCCGTCTCCACCTGCCCCAAGTCTACCCAGGTGATCCCTTCTATCCCCTTTCCCAGGGAATTTCATGCATCCCATTTTGGGCCTTCTTTGTCACCGAGCCTCTCCATGTGGATTTTAGCAGGGTTATCTTTTAATTTACAGCTAATATCCCTGCCTTTCATAGATCCTCTTCAGTAGCGGCATTTTATTTTAACGTTGTTCTGCTCCAATGATGGTGACACCACTCTTCCTCTCTTGGGACACTGTTTGCAAGGTACTTTACTTCTTATTCTTCAAAACACCAGCCGTGTGTGACTTTGAATCAAATATTCCAACAGATGAAGTGGATCTTAAAAAATCAATATTTTTGGTTGGATTCTTTTTTTTTTTTTTAAACTTTATTTATTTATTTATTTGCCTTGGTGTTTGCCTGGAACTGGAACTACAGACAGTTGTTAGCTGCCATGTGGGTGCTGGGAATCGAACCTGGGTCCTCTGGAAGAGCAGACGGTGCTCTTAACCACTGGGCCATCTCTCCAGCCCTTGGTTGGATTCTTAACAATGTTGCCTTGCATGCCTTCATCTGTCTCTCTAATGGTGATAGGATTAGACTCAGGTTGGTCATTCTGCTTTTTCTTTGCTGTGCTCAGGACTTCTCAGTCTCATTTTTCTTTTTCCTTTTTTTTTATTCCTTTGCATTAAGCAGATATTTTGTAGTATAGCACTCTAACTCTGTAATGATTTTCCTCATATATTTTAATGTATTTATTATTATTGCTCCTGCAATATCAGGGGTCAAACCGAGCATCTCATGCACATTAGACAGACGCGTTACCACACCACATTCCCAGCACCTTCGCTAAGCTTTAGAAAACTGCTTTCTTAGCTCTAGGGTTTAATATTTGTCTCAACTTAGAATCAGATGTATACTATAATTCAGGGAACTATTGAAAAGCTTCTCCATGCAGTTCTGCTCTTCTTCCTTCTGTGGTAGCACAAATTGGAGTCCATGGGTTGTTTAAGAAAGGCGCAGAGGTGGGGTTGGGGTTAAGAGGTGCAGGTAGGTTTGGAGGAGCTAGGGATAAAGATGGGGATTGAACATAATTAAACTACACAATATGAAATTATCAAAGAATTAATAAACTATTTTAAAAGGGAAAATATGATGAATACGGCAAAGAAAATATACCTGATAATTAGAATACCATCTTTTACTCTTTTAAAAATATATTTGTAGTTGAGTCTTTTGTTTTACTTTTAACGTTTTGAATATATCATCTGCTGTTGTCTGTCTCCGTTGTCTCTGATGATAAATTATCAATTTATCTTATTGGCTAGTTTTCTCTATCTTTAAGATTTATTTCTTTCAACATTTTTTAATGTATCTCTATATCTTTGCAAGCAGTCATACTTGATAATAAGTGAGTCAGCTGTGTCAATTATTTTAAAATCAAAGTGGTAAAGTTTTTTATTTCCATAAATATTTTCCTCTGATTCATCCCCTTAAGTTCTCATGCATTTTGCTGTGTTTCTGGTTCTTCAGTCCTCTGAGGCTTCCCTTCATTCATTGTCCTTCCTTAATTCTTATTTAGATTTTCTGTCTCCACATTCTCTTATTCTGTCAGTAAGGTAAAATCTATTGCTGAGGGGTTGGAATGGTGCCTCGGTGGCTATGAACATTCACTTGTTTTTTGTAGAGGACCCAAGTTCTATTCCCAGCACCCACAGCAGGCACCTCACCATTGCTTGTAACTGCAGATCCTGAGGGTTCAATACCTTCCTCTCCTTCACCATGGCACATGCATGTGCCCCCATGCACTTTAAAAGAAAATAAAATATGTTTAAAAAACTATTACTTACTCTAGTTAATTATTTTAATAATCACGCTTTCAATTCTAAATTTCTATTTATTTTTTAAAATAATTTTTATTTCTTGATTGATATTTTCTTTTTGGTATGACATTGCCATGACATCTTTATTTATTTATAGTTGGCTTCTCACAGTCTTTGGAACACACAACAGTTGTTTTGAACTCTGCTTGTTAATTCCTACCCATGCATCCTTTTGAGGATAGTTTGGTTATCTGCTTTTGCCCTATACATGGGTCATCTTTTATTTCAGATACCATATATATTGTTGTTGTTCAAAACTGGACACTTGAAAGAATACTTTGTAGCAATTCCTGTTCTTGATTCAGCTTTCCCCAGGGCTTGCTGTTTGTTTGTTTATTTGTTTAGTGATTTGGTCAGACTGTTTCACTCAAGTCTGTCACCTCGAGTGTGCTGCCTGTGATGTTACCCAGGAGAGATCACAACCCCTGGGGCATGCACAGCCACCTTGCAGGGACAGTGGCTTTGGCTGTCTTCCTCTGTCCCTATCATACTCAGCTGTGAGCCCCCGCTGATGCTGGTCCATTGCTCTATTGTTTTTGACAAGGCCCCTGGGCATAAATTGCTCCTCAGTCAGTTTCAATTAAATTCATGCCTGTTTGTGGGATTGCTCTTTGGGGGCTTGCCTATCAGTTTTGCTCCAACCTGAGAGACTCTAGCTACCTCTTCCCTTGGCTCCTTCTGGTGGACTACCAGCTGATATAACTAAGCAAGCCCGTGGTTCTCTGGGAGCTCAAAGCCACTTCAGTTTCTTACTAGTGAACCCTCCACTGTTGTGACAGCACCCTGAGGCGTGAACTTCCTCTCATTCTGTTCCAGACAAAATCCTTCCCAGCAGGGTAGCATGGAGCTCTTTGTTCTTAGAGCCTATGTCTAACCTCCAGGGAAGGCTCTGAGGATTGGCTATTTCCCCTAGTGACCTGTGTTTTACATGCAGGACTTTGGGTGAAGGCGTTGGCTCCATCCTTTTGGCTTGCCTCTTCTGATATGGAGCTGCTCCCCTGGGGATGCTGGGAAGGAGGCCCACACTAGCGGTTTGTGGTACAAGAGGTAGTTAGCATTCCCTGAGTGGGAGATGGGAGCCCAAGGCCTTTCACTGACCCTGTCTGGAAGGGAGCACACTCTTGACCTAGATTGCCCACCAAGGGCCAAGGGAATTCTGTGTCCTTGGCTGGACAGGTTGGAAGCAGAATTTCCATTGTGTTGGCTGGATGTGTAGGAAGAGCCATTCTTCCTGAGGCTTACTGGATGGCCTCCGTTAAACTATTGCTTTTCTCAAATATCCTTTGGATATTGTCCACAGACTAACTTTTTAATCAAGAATCTGCCATGGCTGTTTTCTGGGGCAAGAAATCACAGAGGCTGGTACTCCTCTGTGGTCATTTCAATGACAAATGTTTCCCATGGACTCAGACATTTAAATACTTGGTCCCCAGTTAGTGGCACTGTATGGAGGAGAGGTTATCTATCGGGAGATGCAGGCTTCCTGGAGGAAGTCATCCCTCAGAGTGGGGTTTGAGGATTTAAAGCCTCACCCTCCCTCTCTCTCTCTTCCGTCTCTCTCCTGCTCTCTTCCCCCCTCCCCCATCTTGTACTTGTGACTAAGGGCATGATCTCTCTGCTTCATGCTCTGACTGCCATGCCTCTCCACCATGATGGATTCTTAGCCCTTTGGAACCATTAAGCCAAAATAAACTCTTGGATGAGTTGCCTTTGGTAGTGTTTCATCACAGTAACAACAAGGTAACCAATATACATTCTGTGTTTAAGCTTTGCTGTCAGAAGTTTCTCTGTCCCACCCAGATGGTCCTGCAGCCACTTAGTCCCAAATAATTACACAAAGGCTTATATTAATTATAAACTGTTTGACCTATGGCTCAGGCTTATTCCTTGCTAACTCTCACACTTAAATTAATCCATGACTAGCCACGTGGCTGGGCACTTTTTTGCTCAGTCCAGCATCCTCATCTTACTTCCTCTGTGTCTGGCTGACAGCTCTGCACCATGGCCCACCTGAGTGACAGAAGCAGGAATTTGTTTTGGGTTCCATGTTTGTGTTCTAGAACCCTTTTTAAGCTTTCTCAGGCTTTATGTGGATCAATGCCCTATGTGATACGCCATTTGTAGCCAGACCTTTTCTGTCCCAACTCTCCCAAGGTCCAGACTCACAGTCCTACAGCTGTTTATAAAATAATTAGCTCAGTGGCTTAATTTTATAGTAAAAACTGGGCTAGTAGTTCAGGCATATTACTAGCTCTTACATTTATTTTAACTCATAATTCTATTTAAGTTTATCCACGTGGCTTGGTAGCTTTGTGCCCATTCAGCTTTCTCAGCTTCCTTCCTCTGCATCTGGCTGGTCTCTCTCTCTCCTCCTTCTCTTCCCAGAATTCTCTCTGTTTGGTCACCCCACCTACACTTCTTCTCTGCCTAGCTTCTGGCCAACCACTGTTTTATTAAACCAACGTTTACAGTAGCAAATATTTACAATGTGCAAGAGCATAGCCCATAGCAAAGATTCTGGGAACAGAAACCATCACAAAGCCTACTATAAAGTTGTAAAGGTCTGAGATCCAGGAGGAAAACAGCATCTTAGTAACATCTGTGGTCATGTGGATCTCCTGGGCTCCTTCACAATGTGGTATCTCTGTGTTCCTCTCAGTTCTGTCCTAGGCTTCTAATTTACTTTCTCTTGACCGTTGACTCTTCAAACATTGCCTTCCACTTTGAGCTGTGAGCTGGGGCTGGGCTTGAAGGTGTAATGTGAAGCAAGAGAGGAATCAGTGGTGGTCGTAGTGGAACAAAAGGAACCTTCTCTTCCATATGACCTTTCCAGCCACCAGCCTGGGGTCACACTTACATGAAGGAAATGCTTGGAATATTCTCAAAACCTTTCAGAGGTAGCAACTGCTAAGTTATTACATGCCACTGTTCCGTAGCACAGTACATCTTTATTTAGACAACTTACAGTTTCAACACAGTACATGCATGAGAGTGTGGGACTCTCTGACCTGGTCACCTGGTCCTTCTACGGTGTTCACTCATAGGCAAGTGCTAAGATGTATCCCTCACATTTTTCTCTTCTGCTGTTCATATTCAATGGAAAACATTTTGAGGGTCTTACTTTAAAATCCATTTGGGGTTAGGGTTAGGGTTTCCACTACATTCTGAGTGATGTCGTCTCCTGCATGGGCAGTTGCTGGGTTTCACTCATCACTTTGCCCTTCAGCCTACCATTGAGCACTCACATCATAGGCAGAGAGATTGTTTTTTTCTTAGAAATCCAGTCCATCTGGGGCTGGAGTGATGACTCAGCAGTTAAGAGTACTGTCTGCTCTTCCAGAGGACCTGGGTTCGATTCCCAGCACCTACATGGCAGCTAACAACTGTCTGTAGTTCCAGCTCCAGGCAAACACCAAGGCAATTAAATAAATAATAAATAAATAAAGTTTTTAAAAAATAATAATAAAAAAAGAAATCCAGTCCATCAAATACAAGTGGATCAAAGACCTCAACATAAACCCAGCCACACTGAACTTGATAGAAAAGAAAGTGGGAAATACCCTCCAACGTATTGGCACAGGCGACCACTTCCTAAATGTAACACCAGTAGCACAAACACTAAGAACAACAATCAATAAGTGGGACCTCCTGAAACTGAGAATCTTCTGTAAAGCCAAGAACACAGTCAGTAAGACAAAATGACAGCCTACAGAATGGGAAAAGACTTTCACCAACCCTACAAGTGACAGAGGACTGATCTTTAAAATATATAGAGAACTCAAGAAACTAGAGCCCAAAACTTTGAATAACCCAATCAAAAAATGGAGTTCAGAACAACAAAAAATGTAATTCTCAGCAGAAGAATTACAAATGGCTAAAAGGCACTTGAAAAAGTGCTCAACATCTTTAGCCATCAGAGAAATGCAAATCAAAAACAACTTTGAGATACCTCCTTACACCTGTCAGAATGGCTAAGATTAAAGACACAGATGTCAGCTTATGCTGGAGAGGATGCTGGAGCAAGGGGAACACTCCTCCATTGTTGGTTGGAGTGTAAGCTTGTTCAGCCACTCTGGAATGCAGTATGGGGGTTTCTCAGAAAACTGGGAATCAATCTCCCCAAGGATCCAGCAATACCACTACTGGGCATATACACTAAAGATGCACATTCACACTCCAACGGCATTAACTCAACTATGTTTATAGCAGCATTACTCATAATAGCAAGAACCTGGAAACAACCTAGATGTCCCTCAACTGAAGAATGGATTAACAGACTGTGGTACATCTACACAATGGAGTACTACTCAGCAGTAAGAAAAAATGATATCCTAAAATTTGCAGGCAAATGGATGAATATGGAGAATATCTTCCTGAGGAAGGTCTCACAAATCCAGAAAGATAAGCAGGGCATGTACTCACTCATTAGTGGACTTTAAACAAAAAGCAAAGCATTCCCAAGCTGCAAACCACAACCACTGAACAGCTTGGGATCTGAAACACCTTGGACTGGCACCTTGGAGCTTATACCCTCCAGAGGAACACCTGACCCAGTCTTGATGTTAGAATGAGGAAAGCAGATTTGCCAGGAGTGGATGCTGAACTAAGCCACCTTGAGAGCTTCGGACCTCCTGCCCTTGCTGGGGAGGAGATAAAGAGATGGGAAGAAGAGAGAGTGACTGGGAGGGGCATGAGGGGGAAGGGAGTTTGAACAAGGGGATACATGGATAAAAAAATGAGCCTTTATTCATAATAAAAAAGAAAATACACAAGATGCAAATATAAGGTACTCCAATAAATCTAAGTAAAAAAATATGATTTTGTAATAGATGCTCAAAATAGTATAGCACTGAGGGGAGGGATGAGTAGGAACTCTAATTTTTAAAAAAGTATCTACGTGCTTGTGCAGATTTCAGTTTCATCTCAAGGATACCATTTTTTTAATTTAAGAAATAAAATAGAAATCCAAAGTGCTGGTTTAAAAAAAAGAAAGAAAAAAAATCCAGTCCAGCCTCTTGTTGCTTCTAACTCATTAAGAGCTCCTATTGCTTTTGAAATGTATGTTGGCAGCCTTGGCTTCACCTCGCCTCTTTCATTGTGTTGCAGCCTCTATATGCATGCATTTAATGTATGTGTACATCAGGACTTTTGTGTGTGCTACTCTGTTTGCCTAGAACACTTTTATCAAGACACATTTTTACCTCTGACTAGATACTCTCCACCCTTCAGCTGTCTGCTCAAACATCTCATCAACTCTGGGAACTAGAGGATACTGAGGGATCTGTCTTGCTTTTCAGTTTGTTTGTAGAGTTAAATTCACTAACATTTGTATGTACTACTTAAGCTTAATTTTCAGAGTGATTTTTTCCCCCATTATGACGTTAGCATTTAGTTGAGTGCATCTCTGACAGCTAGCTCAACAGTGGCTGGTAAAAGTGTTGCAGATGCTTAGTTAATACATCTTTAGGAGAACAGAGGAGTGGCCTAAGATGAAGAGTGCCTGACAGCACTGTCTGTGGACTGCTTCTTCCCCTACAGGATGAAATTGTAGCTTCCCAGTCCCTTTGGAGGATCAGGCTTTGGGGCTTAAAGCTCAGATGACCCTCAGGTTCCTTCTTTTAGAGTGTGCATGTCAGAACAGCTTATTCCCTAAGATGGGGCACCCCAAATAAATGTTATCTTCTCAGACCACCTGCCCCAAGGAGGGTTTTCCTTTTTCTTCTCTTTCTTTCTTTTTGCTTTTGTTTTGTTTTGTTTTTTTAAGACAGGGTTTCTCTGTGTTGCTTTGATTGTATTTGACTCATTATGTTGACCAGGCTGGTCTCAAACACATAAAGAACCACCTGTGTCTATTTCCTGAGTGCTAGAATTAGAGGAATGTACCACCACCACCCAGATTCTTGAGGATTTTCTAATGGGCCTACATGGAGTTTGGGTAGCCAGATAACCATCACTTACTTCAAGTAATGGCTAATGCATTATAACACTCTGACTGCCCTAACCAGAGACATCTTTGAAGGAGCTTCATGATGTACTAGTGAACTTTCTAATGGCCACACCAATGCTATTTATTAGCTGTTCTGATGAACCATACCCAAGTATTTCACCCTGACTGTAACCTTCCTCCTCCATAACTGTCTGTGCCCAGATGTTTGCAGTGTAGGGGTATCCAGAGCCTCCAACCCTGTCTGTCCCCATCTTCACACAGACTCTCTGGAGAAGGAGCCTTGGGGAGAAATAGCCTGCTAGACCTTTGTTCACCAACAGCCCCAGTAGAGCATAGGAATTCCACATTTCCTCATTAATTTGCACAAATGCCTCAGACATAGCATTTTTGTTGTTTGCACTGTTTGCTAGTGCTAGAACAAACTCTTTGTGCAAGAAAAGTTTTCTGTCTTGGTTTCAGTACAACATAGAATTCTATTTAAATTGGCATTTTTTTTTCTTTTGTCTCAGACTCCATATCTATTATTTTGGTTCTGGGTCCCCAGGAGTGTGGGCTGCTCATTCCCTCTTGTATCTCAGGTACCATGGATGTGGGTGGTGGAGTGGGTCATAAGGGGTTCCTCAGAGGACTTATATTCTAAGACCTGCCTTGTCATCATTCTCTCCAAACAGAACCCGAAGGACTCAGAGCTCTGTCCATGGTCCTGTTACAAAGCAAAAGTATCTACTGTCTTCTTTTTGGTCCTTTGCCTTGGTTGAAACTGTCACTATACAAAGTACAAACACTTGACAAGCAGAATGTGCAGAAGCCAGGCCCATGTCTTGGCACAATGCAGAAGGACAACATTCCTGTGATGTGTGATCACAGAGACTGTTGACTTGGATCCTCATGAGTGAGACAGTAATCCTCAACAAGACAATGGGTGGAGAAGGTCTTTGGTTTCTTTGTAGAATTTAGAAGACGAAGGCAGCTGGGTGATGGCTCAGCTGAAAAACTTCTTTTCATACAAGTATGAGGATCTGAAGTCAGACCTCACCACTTACATAGATGTCAGGCAGAAAGCTGCATACCCATAATCCTGTTGTGTGTGTGTGTGGGGGGGGGTCCAGAGACAAGAGAATCTTTAGAAATTTCTAGCCAACAGGCTACCCTAGCTTAGTTGGTGAGCCTCGGATTCAAAGTCAGATACTGCCTCAAAATATAAAGAAAATATAAACTAAGATACCACTCTTGACCTCTGCTTCTATAGGCATGCATTTGCACACATGTGTTATTTGTACTCTCTCTCACACAAATTAGGAATGTAAAATATAATGGCTCTGAAGATCCTGGAAAGAAAACAGAATGTCAGTGGTGAGCATGTGGTGTCTGGAGTTTTGGTAAGGACCCTGTCTAAGACTGTGTCCACAATGAATGTTTACTTGTGGGTCAGGAACACTAGGCACAGGGACACTGAGTGAGGGGTTCTCTCTTTATTACCTTTACAACTCTTTCTGTAAATCTAAACCTAGCTGAAAAGAGAAAGTGCTTTAAAAAATTATTTCCCTTTAAAATTGTTTGGGGAAGCAAAGAAAAATTCACATAATCTCTTCTGTCATGGCAATATGCAACTACCACCTTTGACCACAGGAAAAGCTTTTAACACAGGTGTTATCTGCCTCTGTTTCCTAAGTTCAGGAATAGGAAGGATAAGCTAAACCCAAGACAGTGTTGTGCCCCAGGTCCTGAGAGCTAGGGAGAGCCTTGAAGGTGTGATGTGAAGTAGAAGAGAAATTGCTGGTGGTCAGAGTGGAACAAATGTGTCCTTCTCTTTCATCTGACCTCCTGGCCACCCACAGAGGGCCACACTTCCATGGAGGAAATGCTTAGGATCTTCTCAAACACTGTTAAGACGTAGAAGCTGTTATTTGTAGCTTAGGTCTGTCTCATCATGGATGCGTAGGCTCCTTCTCAGTTGTCCAGTAGCCGGGAAGAAGTCTAAGCTGAGTAGGAGGAAAAGAGTGAGAACCTTGCATGCTTTGCTCTGTAAGGAAGGACTCCAGGGAAAGTGACAGAAGGTTCTGGGGATTAGGTTGTCCCAATCTCCAAGGCTGAGGAGACATGGAGATTCCATATTGTAGCACAACTGTTAGCCTTGCACCTTCCAGAATCTAAAGTTGAGAAGTCTTGGGCTGGCTGCTGGGAAGTCCTTAGCTGCCCTGTACTCCCAGAGAAGCTATGGGAAAGGCCTTGGAGGAATAGCTCCTGATGCATCTTGTATCTATAGGAAAGCTTCATGCAGAGCTGCAGGAAGCAAGTTCTTCCCTGGCCTCCTGGCAAGACTATATCCTGGTCCAGGATGACCCCGGGGCCTTTATAGGGTAAGTCATCTGCCCTTTCTGATCTCTGTGGATCCCATAGAAGCCTTTCCTTATAGAATGGTTCAGAGCCTCTTTGAAAGTTCCCAGACCTTCAACCTATCTCTAAATTTCAGTGAAGCAATGCAATCACCCTCAGAGTCCCATTCTCCTCCCCCATCTACATTGCAGCTTTCCTCTAGAAATAATCCCCCAAATTCATACCTAAGTGACACTTAGGGACAGGACTTTGAGGACATGTGGAGGTCACAATGGGTCTGGTGGCTTTATAAGAAGAAAATGGGACTTCAATGTTATTCCTGTACTTCCTGTACCATGTGATGATCAGACATGAGTTCCTCCATCATGATACTGGATTTCCATCCATCAGACTATGAGCCAGATAAACTTTACAAATGACTCAGTCTCTGATACTTTGTTAATGTAACAGAAAACAGATTAAGAAAACACACACACAGTAACAAACTCCAGTGGCTGGAGAGAGAGAGGGCTCAGTGGTTAATAACCCTTGCTGCTCTTACACAGGACACAGATTTGGTTTCTGGCACTCATGTTTGGTGGCTCATGAGCACCTGTAACTTTGGTTCTAGGGATTTGACACCCTCTTCTGGTCCCTGAAGGCACCTACACACGTTAACACAAACACACATGAACAAATACATAAGTAAAAATACTTGTGAAAAACTCATAAGACTGAAATCTATCTATTCTCTAATTCTTTTAGTAACATTACTTTGTTGCTGGATATTGTGTGTTCGTGTCTTTAGAGCATAGCTGGACTCCTCCTGGGATAATAATGAAGCTTCTTAGCTTTTATTTGGTTGTGTTTTTCTAATATCCAGGTTTGGCTTAGCCATGTACTAACAGCAAAACCCTGGGTAGGATTCATAGCTCTTAGGGCACAGTGAATAGTTCTTCTTGACTCCACATGGGTTTTAGTCACCCTGGCCCCTTGGGAATATGTGGGCAGTCAGAGCGTGACTGAGAACGCTGCCTTTCCTCTGGACTGTAGGGTCAACCTCAATGGCATGCAACCCATGTTTTGTACATCCCTGTTCTATCTTCTTTTTGGACTCAGAACGTGCATTTTGTTTGTTTTTGAATCCATGGTTCAATTTTGCAAGAGATTTTTTTTTTTTTTTTTTTTTTTTTTTTTTGTAAAAGATGATCCCAGTTAGAGCAGGATGTCATGAGCATGTGGCAGGAGTGATGAGGGAGGAACCTTGTCCCCAGAAGCATATCAAGAACTCGGAAGGTTGTGCTACTTCTTTGCATAGGAGAATAGAGCAAAAATAACACCCTGGAAAGACTTTTAGAACACAGTGCTAGTTCCTTTCAGTTGCTGTGATAGAATACCAGGACCAAAAGCGATTGATGAAAGAATGAGTTTATTTTGGTGTGTGGTTTCAGAGAGTAGAGTCCATAAGAGCCCAAGTGGCATGGCAGCTGGAGCAGGAAGTTGAGAAATGACATCATTAGCTACATAGAGAGCAGATTCATAAACTGCAAATAGGAAGGATTATAAACCCTCAGTCTGTCCTCAGGAATGTGCTTCCTCTAGCAAGCCTGCAACTCTTAAAGGTTCCACCCCACCTGCAAACATTGCCAGCAAATGTTCAAATTCATGGGCTTATGGGGGACAAATCCCATAGCAAACTACCACACATAGCAAAACCCTATCTGCAGGGTTCTGTCCCTTACGGAGATGTCTCTGGGAAGCTACATCAATGTCTCTGGGAGGCTATGTATACAGGCAACATCAAGAATACGCTAAGGTCTTATCTTTGGTATTGGCCACAGCCTTCCTCTGCATCGGCTTCAATCTTGCACAATCTTGATCTTTTAAAAACTATATTTGGATTTAGGGGATGGATTAATTTAAAGCATCTCAGGGCTAGTCTTTAAAAAGAGTTCTGAAGGAAAGTGGGAATGACTAGCCTGGGAGGCACTCACAAAATGAATCTGATGACTTTCTCGTGGGAAGTGTAGATGTGAGTGTGAATGTGTGATCATTTCTTCCAGGGCTGCATTATATATCATAAATTAATGAAAAAACTGTACTCATTACTTCCCATCTGTATCGTGGTGCTTGAGAAAGACCAGCCTGGGAAGTTTGTGCTTAACATCTCTTGCTTAGCTGTAGCAGGACATTAGTGGACTGCTCTGTCTAAGAAAGAGACATGGACTGTGGCCATTTGACTGTGTTGTATTAAGGGTCGCTTAAGGGTATGTATAGGGAATCCACTGGAGACCCAGCGAGAATGACTGGGGCCTTACCAGGACCTCAAGGAACTTTTATGATTTATTTGAGCAGAGATGAGGCACGGGGAAGGAGGGTGGTGACTGCAGGCAGAAAAGTCTGGGCAGAAGACCCAGAGGCTGCAAGAATATAATTCCCATGAGAACTGTGAAGGCTTTTCATGCCCAGACCCATAGACACTAAAGAATATGTGTGAAGATTTGGAATGGGTCTTACTTTGCAAGGACATAAAGTGCCAGAGGATTATAGAAAGACCAAATGGAGGTTAGCAAGGACTGTCACAGGGTTTAGGCTGAATCCCAGGGACAATGAGTGGCTGGCATTATGCAGGGGTGACTCTGAGAGCTGTGGAATAAGTATCTCACCTGGCCCTCAGTGAGCAAAAGAGGAATCAGACAATACTGCAGGTTGGCCTGGGATCCTGATAGATGTAGGCCCCTCCTCAGTGGGGGAATGTAGTGAGTGGCAAATGGCAAATGGTTCAAAAAAAAATCCTCATTTACTTTTGGATCTAGAAAGTGGATAGTATTTTCTATTTCAGGAAAAACATTTTGTTTCCACTTTTAGATGATTGCTTTTTGTCACTGTCTAAGAAGCAAGTAATTTAAATAAAGATATTTACACTTTAAGGTTTTCTTAGAACTTCCAAACAGAGACATATGTGTAAATGCCAAACAGAAGTTTCCAGTCAAATCCTGCCATTCTGATGTTTTCCCTTTGGGGAAACTTGACCTTGGTTTGTGGCTTCCCATCCCACCTCAGTGGGTTCTGGGTTTTAGACTAAATGTCAGCTGTATCATAGTCTCAGGAAGGCAGACTGGGTTCGGAGTACAGAAGTTCAATATGTCTCTTTAAGTCTAAATTTCTGAGTAAATTCATTTTTCTTGCCTTAAGTCACTCCTGTGAAATAAATGGAAAATATTAGAAATAAGTTTTTTTGTTGTAAATGTGTCTCATAGTCACATAGCCTTCAGGACAGAGCACTTCTCTCAATGGCGTTTGGACCTCTTTATAACCTAGGATGCCTGCGACTTTCCATGAGTAGAGGGAATGAATGCCTGCACGGTGACAGATCCATGACATAAAATGTGGGAAAGAATAGCCAGATCAGCCAGAAGCACATGACAAGGCCTGAGATTATTCCTAAATGCTGAGACCAGTCTCCATTTCCTGCTCAGCTTCTTGTTCCTCAACTACCACCACACCCTTAACCAACACAAGCCTATTGACACAAGGCTGGACTACCCCCTGCTCATCTTCCTCGTGGGCCTCCTGGGCAGCTTCAAACCTGTATATTTGTGCCCCTCGGCACAGGCTGAGTACACAGAATGGATCTGTTTTTTGCTCTGATGGCTTTATTGGCTTTTTCTAGTTTTTGCCATGATGACTTGTGTTTGCATCCAAGGGATGTTTTAATCACACAAATAGAATGTATACCCTCACTGCACTGGGCTAAGGCTAGGTTTTAAAGTATGGAAGTTTAAAGCCGAGTCTCAAGTGCCTAGCTCTGTCACCTGTTTTATTACTTGAGGAGGAGTCGTCTAGTACCATAGCATATTGTCAGGAGTAACTGGAGAGTCAAGATTGTGATTAAAATGGGATAATTCAAAAGAATCAGATCTCTCAGAACATACAAACTGGGGTGGGGGAGATAGATGAGTTGGTAAATCATTGCCTCTTTAAGCACAATAACATGAGGATGATCCTCAGTGTCCACATTAAAAAAAAATCTGGGCATGGTAAGGCATGCTTGTCATCCCAGTACTGGGAACTCTTAAACTGGTAGGTCCAGGGGTTGCTGGACAGCCTTGCCTAGCCCTGTCGAGAAATTCCACGTCAATGAGAGACCTTGTCTGTAAAAAAAAAGTTAGACCTATGCCTAGTGAATAACACTCAATATGGTTCTTGGGTATTCTCAAGTGTGTGTGTGTGTGTGTGTGTGTGTGTGTGTGTGTGTGTGTGTGACAGAGAGAGAGAGAGAGAGAGAGAAGACCATGATCTATGATGACAAATTATGACCAAACCCTGTCATGAAGTTATAGCATCATCTACCTATGGACACCCTGACAGAACAGAAACTATCTGGAAGTAACCCCCAAGCCCACCCCAGGGTTTTCTTCCAAGGCTCCAGCTGTTTGAAAGAACATGATAACATGGAGAATTGTGAATGAAACTGGCTTCTCAGATTCTGTTATAAGTTACTGAGGAGTCAAAGTAGTAGTTCCCACGAGTGTGGTCACTAAACTTCCTGAGTGAGACATAGGCTGTGTCCTGGGTCCTGACTCAGGCTGTCTGTCCATGAGCACAGTGCAATGCTTTGCAATTGTAGGGACAATTGGACACTCTCATCCATTCTTCTGCCCCATCACTTGAAGATGGTGAGAATCTTCTGCGGTACAGGTAGGGAGACTTCTGTAGAGTGACTGAATTGGAAGGGTCTGAGGAAATAGCCTCAGCCTCACTGCTGCAGTCACTTGAAGCAAAAGCACAGAGACAGAGACTGATTTCCTTGGCTGCAGGGAAGAAACCTTTATATTGCCTGTGATTTGAAAACCCATCACTCAGTGTGGACCACGATCCTGCAGCATCTACCTTGCCCAGGAGCTTCCCAGAATGCAGACCCTTGGGCCCCACCAGACTCCATGTCAGTAAGGTCACAGCCGCACAGGATGTACATGCAGATGCTTCTTCCTACAGCAGCATGGGATGCATCACTGGGCACCTGTGACTATGCACTGTTAAATGGCTCCACCATGAACAAAATTCAAATAACTTATTCCAGAAGACTGGAACTGACACTGGCAGAGAAGTAATGTCAAAGGTTAAACCCAAGGCCAGAGCCCAGTTTGTTGACTCATTTCCCATGTTTCTGCCACTCTATCTAGCAGAGAAGAGACAAGCAGATCATGCTATTGCGGCCACCAAAAGCCCTTTGATAGTGCATCCAACAAGGAACAGAGGCTTACGGTTTATTCTAAGGGCCACCCAAGAAAAATAAACATAACATTTTAGCTCAAAGGCTCCTACGGAGGCCACTGGCGGTGGAGCAAATTTCCTCACTTGAGTGTGACATAGCAAAGTCACAGAAGGGATATTAGTTCATTCACAGCCTTGTTCTTAAAGAATGTGAGGAAAAGTCACTTTATTTTCAAGCATTTTGGGCGTGAGTGCCCTTCCACAGAGAGTTATTGTAAGGTCCTATTTCCCACAGTTCTGTGTAAAGGTGACCTGTGAACTGAAGCTAGGGTTGTAAACTAAAGAGAACTAGGCCAGAAGTCAATGCTGTTGGGAAGCCTGTGGGAGCAGCAAGAAGAGGCCCTGAGGGACTTAGGTGGCAGCTGCAGAAATAGTTCTGTATCTCTGCTCTTGGGTTCCTCTCGATTCAAATTCTATGATGATTCAGATTGCCCTTAGTGATTCCTCATGCTGCTCACTGTTGTTACAGCTATCTGGTCCTGATAAGGTAGTTGCAGGTGTTACAGCTCTGAAGGGAAAGGTATCTTGACTTGTCAGGAAGTCAGGCTAGACCTGGAAACTGGAGTATGGTAGGAGGATGGTCTCTTCCAAAGATGTGGCAATCCTGCTCCTCTCCAAGAAAGAGACAATACAGCTGAGTGATGCTGTGCTCCCAAGGGAGAGGTATCCATTTATTCTAGCAGAGGTAGGTATCCAATTATTCTCAGATCCAGCACAAGTTGTTATTTCTTCTGCTTCACTCTACTAAGGGGAAACCCCTGCAGAAATGTAGCAGTGTACTCTACTAAGGGGAAACCCCTGCAGAAATGTAGCAATCTATTCTTGCTGCAGCCCCAGTAAAACGCTGTTACTTTTGCTCTGTTCCCAAGAGAGTTTCCCAGCAAAGGTGTCGGTTGCTTGTTATGTTCTGCTCCCCAAAGGAAGCTTTCCAGCAGCGATTCTGCTCCACTCAGTGAAAGAAGATCTTCATCCAAAACTCTTTCAAGAGATTTATTCTGGAAGGGTGAATCCGGGAGAGTGGTGTGCCTCTGCCAGGGTGGAGGACAGCTGTTAACTGAACAGGCAGAGGGACTTATATAATGCTTCTTAGGGCAGAGTTTTTCCAGGAAGAAGATTTTCAGGAAGAAAGTTGGTCAGGCTTTTATCCCGTTGAGCTTGGACAAGCTCAGATTGGCTAGACCCTGTGCTCAGAGATTGGTTGGTTGTCTGCTCAGGGATTGGTTAATTTTTCTGCTCAGAGATTGGTTGGTTTCATGTTCAGTTTGTCAGCAGCATATTTAGCTCTAGTTTCAGGGCTAGGGTATGTTTTTTTACTGGCTTTGGTTTCAGGGCCAAAGTATTTCTTTCACTGACTGTGGGTTCAGAGTCAGGGTGGGCGTCTTTCACTGACTCTGATTTCAGGGCCAGGATTCTCTGGCTGGCCCTTTCACCCTACATTAGTGACTTATCTTTTCTTTTGTGGAAAGGGCTGCCATATTAGATTTAGGCTCCAGAGTGACCTGCAGTTTCCCTGTGTTAACTATCTTCTTGAAGCTCTTCATAAAATCTCTGTACAACCCAGACCCTAAGTAGTGAGTAGGAAATGGCTGTTTTGCCTCCACTGTGAAATATGAGAGATCCATCATGATTCTTTGTAAGATTTCAGTGAAGTCTTCCAAAGCCCCAGAGGACTCTTATTAAAAGATTTAATGCAGCCCAGAGTGGCCCATGAAATGTTGGGCTTAAGCTCTTGTCATTGATATTGGTCAACCAGCAGATGTTCCTATTGTATCAGGGACATGGGGCATGTGCTTTTGCCTATGAAGACCATATTATAGATAAATAGAGTGACCAGGTGAGGTTGGGGATGTACTTTGGTTAGTAGACTGGCCAACTGGGCCTCAGGATATGCCTTTGTTAGCAGAATGCCTGACTAGCTTGCACAAAAACCTAGGTTTTCTAAACATGACATTAGTTTTATTGGTGCATGATTGGAGTCCCAGTATTTGGGAAGTGGTGGTAGTAGTAGAATCAACAGTTGGAGGCTATTTCCAGCTATGTTAATAAGTTCAAGGCCAACCAGGACCCTGTTTTAAAATAAGCAAATGAACAAACCAAAAAACTCAAGAGTTGCCAACTGGACCATGCTTTATGGGAATCCACATACTAATTCTCTCTTGAGGACCTCCTCAGTTATCCAGGAAGAGAACCATCTTTAGCATGGTATCCAACATAGCATTCCTGACCAACAGGGTACCATTTTAACTCCTCTTGGTAGAGTAGAATATGCCAGACAAAACGTAGGGCCAGCCATTCCTCAAGCAGAATTCCACTATCTCCTTGGGTCAGTCATCCTCTCCTTTACAGTAGGCCTTGTAGAAACTGCTTATTTGTCAATACCCAAGTCCGTAAATGTACACCAAGCATCTATTACAGTATGTACCTGTTAAGGACTTTGAGAATTATAAGTGCTGTGTAAAGCAGAATGTCAGCACATTTTCTGCCTACTGTGGGGTAAACAAGACACATCAGACTACATTCCACAAAAGAACTGCAGACAAACCTAGTATGTGTTACAAACTTCAAGGTCAAGAAGTTATGAACTTGATACATGCCATCTAAATCAGGATTTGGAGCCCTCCACCCCCCCCCCACCAAGGACCAGATAGTAAATATTTTAGGCTCTGAGGTCCAGATGGTCTCTGTCACAGCCACTCAACTGTCCTGGTGTGAAAACAGTTTTAGATGATATGTAAATGAATGTGTGTGGCTGTGTGCCAATAAAACTTTATTTACAAAAACAGGCAGCAGGCTGGATTCAGCCCAGGTAAGGTTGCCAGAGTTAGCAAAGAAAAACTCCAAGCCTTCCAGTTGAGTGCAAATTTCAGAGAAATTGTAGACACATTTTTCGGCATGTCCCAAACATTGCAGGGCACGCGCGTGCATGCACATGCACACACACACACACACACACACACACACACACACACACAGGCTAGCTGCTGTTTTATCTGGCAGCCTTGAAGTCGACAGGCATCTGATTTGAATTAATGGATATTCTGAGCGGGTCTGTTAAAATGTTTGGCCTTGACCCCGATAATATAAGACTTGGGAGAAATCAAAGCAATTTTCCACAAAGGCTAGAAAAAAGGAAACTGAATCTTAGAGATGAAGGAGTTTTATCCAACAGAGACTAGTCAGGGACAGTTGGCCAAGGATGAGGCACTAGGTTCTCCCAGGCTTGAGGCACCCACAGTATAGGCCCTAGGACTACATGCCCATCTGGTAGGTAGTGTACCTCCACACAAGGGCCCTGCACATACAAAACATATGCACTTAAAGATATCTATAAATTTAAGTCATCTTTCTATTTGAGATCATGAGACAGAATGACTTTTGGGGTTGCAATCAACCTTTTCACTCAATTCTAAAATATCAAGAGTGACCCAGGACAAGTGTCCAGTGGAGTTGAGACACAGGCATGGAGTTCTGGCTTTTGGTCCGAGCTCTGACATGTACTTGCTATCTGAAATGTCTTCCTTCCCCATGATCACACTGGACATGCCCCATGTTCCTCACTGGTGACAGAGATTGCCCAGCACAGTTTTGGGCACACAGCATTTCCTACAAGTACCTGGCAGATAGAGCTACACACAGCTCTGAATTTCCCACAAGCAGGCAGTGGGCAGTGTGTGCTGCTGTTCTTTTCGGCCTCTGGGATACAGTGGCATTGGCTGACCAAAGGAAAATCCCCGGAGCACATACAGCAGGGAATGAAGAGACAGAACAATTGCCAAGTGAGGGGTGGGTAGAAAAGCTTGGACTTGCTCATCATCTTCCAGGGGCTTCTCACTAAACCAGCTTTTTAGGACACCTTGTCTTCTATGGGCGGCGAATATGTCACTCACATCACCCCATGATGAAGGTAACACCGAAAACAGTTCAAAATCTGAGATAACTATACTTAAAAACTAAATCTCAATCCTTTCTTTTCTACTAGATATTTGCAACAGAGTCCTTTTGGACTCTGGTGAAGCCTTTAAATTTTAAAGTGAGTGGCAGAGGAATGCTCAACCATTGCAGCCCCTTAGCAAGGTTGGAGCTTATGGCTGAGTTTTCCATGATTGTTCAAAGACAATCAAAGGCTTTGTCCACTCCAGAGATAGTGATGCCCGGGAATGCAAAACATTCAGGCTTCCTTGTTTGACTTTCTGCTTTTTGCCAATCTTCTCTCCCCATTGCATTCTTCAAAGGATGAAGGGCACATTAACAAACTCCCTCAGTGGTGACAATTAGGGGCAATTTGTGAATTACAATCCTCCAGTGCCTTATTGCTTTGGAGCTGACAGTCCGCCGCTCCAATCTTCTCTAAATCCATGCTTAAGGCGAAGCCCGCCCATTGGAAGGAGTTTTTGCATTGCACATTTGCCTCTTCAGTGGCGAGCTGTGACATGGTGGGTCTTTGAGAAGAGAGTCAAGTCCCATTGAGCCATACATGTTGGACACTTATTTCTAGTTATAAATTATAAGGCAATTAACTAACATTTTATTTGTTCAAATAAAAATGTAGAAAATTATAATAACGCTGTTAAACCCAAGTGAGGACTAAGTAAGTCATGTGCATTTTTTTTCACTGAAATATCCTTTTAGTGCTTGTCCTTTTTATTCCAATTGCATAAAAATAAAATGATTTGAGATACCAACTGAAGTCTAGAAGACAATGCCAGGGATTATCTTTAAGAAAAATAGGGCTGATAGTGATCTCCCTCCCCATCTTTTCTGTGATGAATATGTTAATTTTATAACCAGGAAAGAAAAGTTAGTGACTCTGAGATTCTCTTGTGATATTTTTGACATCTTATAAAATATCCTTTGTTGACATTCTACAAGTGATACCATCCAATAATGCCCCAAATACTCCCTTCTTGTGATGATAGTTTATGTATTTTTTTTAACTTCTGAGAACTTTGTTACTTTTGGAAGGCTTTCCAAAGGTACCTGCTCATCTCCCACTTGAGATATTAGGTGATCTTGACGAATTTCTTTCCTCTCTCTTCAGTGTAAAAAATCAGCATTGAAGGGTCACTTTCTGAGATACTAAATTTCTTCAATTCTCTGAAACATTATTGTTTGAGGAGAGAGTGAAGTTAATTTCAATCACCAGAGTTATTGTCTTCATTTTCCCCAGTTTGTAAACATCTGAAATGGATGTACAACAACATTAGGGTTTATCAATGAACCATCCAGGGATCCCTCTATGGCCTTTTTTTTTTCAAGTCCCTGGCAATTTTTTTTTTTTTTTTTTTTTTTTTTGCATCTTTAAATAACAGAAGGGTCATCTTGCATTCAGGAAACAGGTCCAGCTGCTGTGATAACTGCGTTAAATAGACAAGCAGGACTCTACTACAATTTAGGCATGAGGAAGTCAGAAGAGGCCACTCAGAAGTTCAAGATTGGAGGAGGTGGGGACCATGGGTCTTTACAGTCTAGAAAATGACAGCAGTCTCCCATCCATCTCAGAAAACTCTTTCACTATTAAGTTACTTTTGCTGCTAAGTAAGCTTAGCTTTTTATCTCATTTTTATTAGAAAGAAGTATTTTTCATATAATGTTTTGATCATGTTTTTCTCTCTTCTACCTCCAGATCTTCCCTCTGTCCCAACTCACCCAACTTTATTATTTCTATCTCTCTTAAAAACCCCACAGGGCTGGAGAGATGGCTCAGCGGTTAAGAGCACCGTCTGCTCTTCCAGAGGACCCGGGTTCAATTCCCAGCACCCACATGGCAGCTAACAACTGTCTGTAGTTCCAGTTCCAGGCAAACACCAAGGCAAATAAATAAAGTTTAAAAAAAAAAACCCACAAAACCTCAAAAATGAAAATAAAAACAATAAGAAAAATTGCCAAAACAAAATGAAACAAAAGGCACCCCTACAAATAAACCCCATAAAATCCATTCTGTCTTGACCAAGTACATGGAAATCACCCAGGAATGTGGTTGATAGATATACTCAGTGCCTTCCCATTGGAGAAAGCTGATGTTCCTTTCCCAGTAGGCGTCAATTGCAAATAACTTCCTGGCAAGGGGTGGGACTTTGTTTCTACTTCCCCATCTCAGGGCAGGGATCTGGCTGGCTGGAACCTGTGCAGGTCATAGTGAGTTCATATATGCACCTGTCCTGTTGTGTCTGGAAGATGCTGTTTCCTTGGACTCATCTACTACCTCTGGCTCTCACACTATTTCTCCCTACTCTTCCACATGAGCCTTGAGTGGTAGAAAGTTTAATGAAGACTTCACATTCAGGACTTAGTACTCCAAATTTTCTCTCACTCTGCACATTGTTCAGTTGTGGGTGGATGCATTAATTCCCAAATGGTGCAAAAAGCAGCTTCTCCAATGGTTGAGTGAGTCACTAATTTATGGGTATAGAGCAGAAAAGTCATTAGTATTCATCTTATTGATAAATTTCCTTCAACAGAATAATACTAGTAGGTAAGAGTGATGCTACCTTAGGCCTGTGACCGGTATAGTCTCAGGTTCATTGTTACTTTAGCAGTGTATAGGTTCCATCTCAAGGAGTGGATCTTAAGTCTTAAATTGAATATTTAAAAGTGGTTGGTTACTACCCCAACATTTGTGCCACTGTTGCACCAGCGTATCCTGCAGGCAGGTTACTGTTGTAGGTTTCAGGGGTTTCAGTTGGGTGATATGGTGAATTAAACTTTCTGCACTGGTAGCATGAAGAGTACCTGTTAGCATCAACAGGGCTGAAGCTTCTGGTTTGGCACCAGCTTGATTGATTGTATTGATTTCATAAGTCGGTGTCGTACTCAGTAGCATTAGGAACTTAATATCAGATTGTTGAAAGCAACTAATAACCTAAATAGATGCAACCCCTTGGCCAGTGAGTCAACAAGTTGTAGCCTATTCCTAGCACTAGAGGCTTTATTTTGGTGGCATAAGATGTCTAGTTGGGACATTGTCTCTCCACTTATATGATGACTCCATATAAATTTGTTTCAAATATGTATATAATTTAGGAGGCTTCTATAATAGTAGATTTCCATGCATTTTCAAAGGCCCTCTAGTTAATTTCCCCTCTTGTACCCTCTCTCCCATCCCCCTCCCATCTAACTCTTCCAATCTAATTTCCCTTTGTCTCTCTGTCTCCATATCAGTATCTTCTATGCCCCTCTGTGGGAGACCCTCCTCTCCCTCCATGTCCATTACTAGGTGCCAAACCTAACCTCTGTGGTTGTTTAGATTGTAGCACACACATCAAAAGCTTAAAAGCTGGCATCCAAATATAAGAGAAAACATGCAATATTTGTCTTCTTGGGTATGAGTTACATCACTCAGGATGAAGAAATCATGTGTTTTGACAGTAGCTCCCTAAGAAATTCGTGAATCAGCAAGTCCTCCAAGTGTTTGTTTATTCATGTAACTGGCAGAGCACTAGAATCTAAAAGCATGTAATGACCAACCACATCTAGGACCAGCACTCAATTGAAACACCCACTCAGCCTTTCACACCTAAGTTACCAGTACATTAACGGTGCCTCCCTGGGACATTTATCTTGTGTATTTAGCTGGCTGGAAATTTCATGCTAATGAGATAGCTCACTGCCAGGTTCCGAGGAGCCTCAAACTTAAGCACAGTTAATTCCTCTTTAAGATCCTTGATCACTGATGTTGCAAGATCAAATAACCAACTAATTAAAATCAATGTCCACCTTCCATTGAAGTCATTATGGGTCCTCCCTTGAGGACGTGGTTTTCTGAATTTGCAATCTGTGGGGAATACTTTTTCCTCCTCAAATCATGTGAGTGAAGAAACGTGGAATTCAAAGTTCTTGTTTCTTTTCTATGTCAAAGGAAATTGTTATCACTTGGATATTTTGTTTTCCTAGCCATACAACCCACAGATGTATGGCCGGCAGCATGCCTGCTAAAGTTACCCCTCTGCAGCAGTGTTGGAGGCACACATGCAAATGTACATGAAAGTTCTGGGGGAAAACAGCCAATTTGCATTTGTGATGTTGATTATTTAGTGGTTTTGCTGAAGTTATCCTTCATTCAGGTTGCTACGTGAGCAGGTGTGTGTACATGTTCATGGTGTGTGTGTGTGTGTGTGTGTCTGTCTGTCTGTCTGTCTGTCTGCCTGCCTGCCTGCCTGTTTGTCTGTGCGTGCATTCTGAAATTGCTCAGGATTTTGAGTTTTAGGTTCATAGTTTTCAAGAGTGGATTCAGAAAGTAATAGGAGCATACGGAGGCCAGGATCAATTGGAGCCAGGTGTTTGGAAATTCAGTGCTGGTGGGTCCTGGGAGGAAGTGAGGGGCTATCAACCCTCTCACACACCCTGGAATGGACATAGCCTAGCATGTGTGTGGAAGCAGGTGTTTGAGACCCAGGAAAGAGTCTCAGATACTGAAAACCTATAGTTCGTTGGGGCGTTTTTTTTTTGTGACTGTAAATGGCTAGAGAAGACTCATGAAGCCTGTGTGGAAACAGCCAGCCACTTTACAGTGATTTGTACATGTTCAGAGTCAGTCAGAGGAGGGGCAGGAACAGATGCCATTGTGACAGAAGGCTGTGGAGATCGATCAAAGGCTATGCTCCCCATATCCAGCCAATCTGCTACCCTAATATGTTACCTGAGGTCCAAAGGAAGGTCAAGTTGACTAAAATTGAGTTCCATTCCCCTTAAAGGAATGGGAGTCTGAAATAGAAAGCAGCATTGAAATCTACAAATAAATGGGATGCATCTCTTACGCACCTGAGCCCTGGGAGTGAGATGTACACTTAGGCTCCTACACAGACAGACTTCTATGACTCTTTCTAGAAAGTTCATTGTTAGAGTCAGTCCCAGAAACAGAAAGGTAGGAACAATCAAGAAATAAGGGAGGGTCGTGGTTCCTGACACACTGCTAGGCTTTAAGCTCACTTGCTCAGTATAGTTCCTCTGACATCCTCGGGAGGACGGTATGCCAGCGTGCAGGACACTCTTTTGGTAGAGCAGCCTCTGCCTGGTTGCCAGAGAGCAAGCCACAGCCCATCTGTATTTGTGCTGGTGGCGTGTGAGAACACTCTGGGGTTAGCATGCTTACTACTAACTGGAATACATGGTGAGATGTGGAGGCTCTTGAAGGCATGTGGCAGTGCCTTACTACCTGTCCCTGCAGCCTCACCTAGAAGGAAGAAAATCTGTACAGACACCCATGTGGATAAGTCACAGGGGCTATTTTCACAACAAGATGGGAAATAGCATAGTTGCCTGTCAACAGACATATGTGTATGTTAATCTGGTAATTAACATGGTGGCATAGAAATTAATAGACAGGAAAAGAATGACTTATATCACCAGATAAAAGTTTATCTTGAAAATGTCCTAAGGGGATTAATCACTTAAACGAGGTGGTTGCTAATGATGACAGCATATAAATGATGTATATTGATCATTTTTTCCCCATAGTCTAGGAGCTTAGCCCAGGGAATTGTGCCACCCATAGTGGGTAGATCTTCTCACTTCAACTAACCCAGTCCAAACAATCTCCTCTGTGAATATCCAGAGGACCATCTCCTGGATGATTCTAGAGTTTATCAAGTTGACAATTGAGATGAACCATCCCACTCACTGAACCTACAGTATGATGTTTCAGCTATACCGGGAGGCCAGCAAGCTGGATCTGCCTTTCTCCATCTCCCATTATTGGGATTACAGATACTGCTGTACCTGGCATTTTATGTAACTGTTGAGAACCCAAACTCATCTTTATGCTTTAACAGCAAACACTGTACCCACTAAGCCCTCTCTTTACACCAGAACCCTGTTGTTTTGTTTCTTCTTTTTAGTACCCCAGCACATCTGAACAGGGACGCCTGTTGTGTACAGGGTTAGGGTTAGGGTTAGAGTTAGGGTTAGGGTCATAGGGTGAAGTAGAAAGACCCTGCAAGAGGCACCAGGCTGAACTTGCAAAGTTTGTTCACACAGAGTGGTAGACAGAAGCAGCACAGAACTATACTGCAATTTATTAATTCAGAGAAAAGGGGCATGTATGCAGGACTTTATTCACAGCTGACGACACATGTATTTCTCTGCCTCTTAAGAAACCAGCCAGATCATAACAAGAGCCAAATCCTGAGCTTGAGACTGGAGTTGTGGACATGGGTTCTGTCCATCCCAGGGTCTGGGGGAGGCACCTGTCACTGGATTATCACTGACCCTCAGTCTCTCTTTAACAGAACTTGAATGCATCTGTTTTCACACCTGTTTTACACATCTGTAGACTTCTTGGCTTATAGTTAGCTGAGAACATTTTAACTTCTATTTTGCAACCTCATTAACTGAATGACTAATTGGCAAAATTGTTAACCATTCTCTAAGTTACACGTACTGCTTTCTTGTTACTTGTTTGAAAAAATGAAAAAGGCAGCAGACTCAGCTCTGGACAAATGCTGAGAATAAGTGACTGTTGAGCACTAATCCATAAATAGGACATTTCTATCATCTCCCCTAAGGTCAGGAAGAAGAGGGAAGTGGAAAGTCTGGATGGGAAGAATGTGCTATGAAAAATATTCTGGGCATGACATGGTTGCTGTAACTATGCACATGCAATAGCTATGGCTACCTGCATAAGACCTGCATGCAGTACACATGCAGTAAAAAAAAATAAAGAATATGAAAAATCTGTAAGTGTACCACATAGCAAGTAAAACATTTTAGATTACAAAAGTGGGCTATTCTGATAATTACCATCTCCTCCCAAGTTTCCATTTCTTTTCCTTCTTTGTCTTTTTCTTTCCTGTGTCCCCAAAGAACATGGCAGTCTCTTTACTTAGGCTTTCTTCTGTGTGCTTACTATCAAATGTACTGATTTGGGGGCGAGACTCACTGTATATACACTGGTGGAAAAGCATGCTTGTACTGGCTTCCTGTTTATAGGGACCTCAGCCAGTGCCTCCTATAGCTTATGGAAGCAAAGCTGGAAATGGAACTGCTCACAGGTAAGTCCCCATGTGTTCATGTGTCTTAGTTAAGGGTTTCTAGTGCTGTGAAGAGACACCATGACAATGGCAACTCTTATAAACAAAAAATATTTAATTAGGGATGGCTTACATTTTCATAGGTTTAGTCTGTTATCTTGGTGCAGCATGGCAGCATGCAGGCAGATGTGATGTTGGAAAAAGAACTGAGAGCCCTACATCTTGATCTGCAGGCACAGGAAGTGGACTGAGACACTGGTCATGGTTTGAACATATAAGAGACCGCAAAGCTCACTCCACAGTGACACATTTCCTTCAACAAAGTCACACCTCTTAATAGTGACACTTCCTATGAACTTTTAGGGGGCCAATTACATTCAAACTATAAATTCCATTTCTTGACTCCCATAAGCTTTTAATAATATCATGATACAAAATGCATTTAGTCCAACTTCAAAAATCCCCATAGTCTATCACAGTCTCAACAATGTTTTAAAGTCCAAAGACTAAAGTCTCTTCTGAGATTCATGCAACCTCTTAACTATAATCTCCTATAAAAAACAAAACAAAACAAAACAGATCACGTACTTCCAACACATAATGGTACAGGATATACATTACTATTCCAAAATGTAGGGAAAGGAGAGCAGTGAAGAAAGTGTGACCAAAAACCAGCTGGGCAAACTTCAAACTCTGCATCACATTGTCTGATGTCAAATCACTCTTCAGATCTCAACTCCTATCAATTTTGTTGACTGCAACACACTTCTTCCTCTTGGGCTGGTTTCACTCACTGTTCTTTGGTAGGTATCCTATGACTCTGGCATCTCCATCATCTTGGGGGTTCCAAGGTAATCCAGGCTTCAACTTCACAGCTTCACACATGGGCATCTCTAGGCCTTCATTCAGGGGGTATCCTATGACTCTGGCATCTCCATCATCTTGGGGGTTCCAAAGTAATCCAGGCTTCAACTTCACAGCTTCATACATGGGCATCTCTAGGTCTTCATTCAGGGATACTTCTACACATGCCAGATCTCAGTAGCTTTCCTTAGTCATGGAGGCAAATTCTATAACTCATTTCTTTTATCCTTAACTCTAAAGCCAGAACCACGTGGCCAAAGCTGCCAAGTTCTGTTATTTACTGGGGTTGGAACTGTTCTGCCAAAGCTTGACCCCCAAGAGAGACCACCGGAGACAGATGCCCAACATGCAACAGCAAGGTTTATTGGTAGGGAACTTGTTACCTGCACATGCACCCAATGAAGCCAGGCAAGGATAAGCTGAGCACTCCAAATTACACACACTTTTTATAGGCAAAAACCACAAGGCAGGATTACTTGGGGTCAAGAGTGCTGATTGGTTCATGCTTAGGAACTTTTTACAGCCTAACATTACTGGACCCCACCTTGGTTAGGGTTAGATCATCCAGATGTCTTTAGATAGTGCTTAGCTTATTCTTTCTTGGAACTGGGGAAGCCCCTGCCAGGAATACAAAATGGGGTTTCTTGAACTAAGTTTACTCTCTTCAGAAACATGGCCCCCTTGTTCAATTACATGTTCACCATTTTTTTTTATGGTTTCCTTAACTGCCTAAGCTTGGCTATCCTTGAACTTGCTTTGTAGACCAGGCTGGCCTCAAACTCAGAGATCTGCAAGGCTCAGCCTTCCCAGTGCTGTGAGTAAAGACCATGCACCATCATACCTGACTCTAAGCTTAATTCTTTTTTACAAATTGGAAACTTAGCTGGGTGGGATCTTGCCCTGAGCTCACCACTCCCTTTTATCCATTTTTTAATTTTATTTACCTTGAACACAGAACTTAGCTCCATTCTACTTCCTGGTGCTTCATTTCTCCTCAAATTTTACATTTTGTATTTTTCCTTGCTCAGCTTTCCCCTTTTCGTTATAAATCTTTTTAAGCATGAACACTAGTAACCACATGTCAGAGTCTATATACAAGGCTATTTGGAGATTTTTTTCTCTGCCAACAGAATTAATCAAAATCTCTTCACTTTAGCTTCAGGCAGATTCTTTGGACAAGGTAAAAAAAAAAAAAACCTAGTCACTTTCTTTACCAAAATATCACAAAAATGATTTCTAGGCAACATACAAAATTTTTCTCCTCTGAAATTTCCTATAGTTCAAATCATTTTCAGCACCATTATCTTTCTTGTTCTTACCAGTATGGCCCATTAAGCAGCACTTAGAGAATTCCACTGCTGTCTTCACCCCAAGTACCAAAGTCCATATTACTTGAAACAAAAACATAGTCTGGCCTATCACAGCAGTACCAACTTCTCTCTTAGTTAGGGTTCTATTGCTGTAAAGAGATACCATAACCATGGCAACTCTTATACAGGAAGAACATTTAATTGAGGTGGCTTACATTTTCAGAGATTAGTCCATTATCATCTTAGTACATCATGGTAGCATACTGGCAGATATGGTGCTCGAGAGGTAGCTGAGAGCCCTACATCTTGATCCACAAGCAACAGGAAGTGGTCTGAGATACTAGGCATGGCTTGAGCATATATGAAACCTTAAAGCCCACCCCCACAGTGACACACTTCTTTCAACAAGGCCACACCTAATAGTGTCACTCCCTGTAATCTTATAAGGGCCAATTACATCAAACCACCACATCATGTGGACAGGTTGCTATCCCCACAAGTGTGCAATCCAGGATGCTGTCATAGAATTATCTTTTCCTTGACAGTTCAGCAATAATTACAGCTTCAGGTGGGCATAACCCAACTGCTTATACAGGACTATGTTACATGCATGTATGTAGCTTCTTCCAAAGGTCTCTATCCACCTCTCCCATTAGAGGGCTCTTCTCCGGATTCTAGAGACAATGCCCAGTGCCTGTTCTACCCTGGAATAGCACCATTCATTACCACCATGATTGTCTCTGCTGAATTTGCTATGACTCTAGATTCTCTGACTTGAAGACATCAAGGCATCCCCCACATCAGGAGCTTCAGGATGTTGTGTAAAACAAATGTCTCTTTAGACAAATCTGAAGATAAAAGATGTGCCTGATTTTATAGAAAACAATATTTCTGATAATGTTCAAGCCCTGACAGAGGTAGCTGGGCTGTTGAGTGAGGAGAAGAACAGCCAGATTCTTAGACTGTGAAACACCCCTGCAGATGCCATCCTACCCACACCACACACCGCTCCTAGGAAGAGACTCAGAATAAAATCAAACCACCCTTTCAGTTCAAAGTTCTGAGCACAAGGAGACAGAGCATGGGAAATAGACTTGGCTAAGTAGGGGTGTGTGTTCACCCATCTCTATGCAGGGTGGTGAGGTTTCCTTCTTTTCCTGGGTCCTCCCTTGGGCAGAGGGCAGGGCACCATCTTGACCTGGACATCCTGGGCTGGTAGAGGCATTCAGACACAATGTCCCTGACATCCCTCTCTTAAGTGAACACTTGAGAAATTCAATGCTTTAAGCTTTTCTGTGGGTTTTTGGATGAGGTGTCCGGAGCCCCACTCGTGTCTTTTCAGGGATGTTAGGAACAACTGTCTGGTAATTTCTTACTAATCTAGAAGGAGAAATAACTTCCCAAGCAGGACTTCTTTCGTTCCCACAAGGGTGGCTACATGCCTGTGTGGTCATGGTAAGAGTGGAACAGGGACCTTCTAGTGTTGAATCTGAGGATCTGATCATGAAAAATATTCATCTGCATTGGAAGAACAACACAGGGGAATCACCACTGGTCTGTGAATGGTGTGCTTTTTACATCAGCCACCTCTGTGGCTGTCCCTAGGTCAAATAACAATGAAGCAGTCAGAGCCTCTACTGCAGTACACAACCTCACCTGCCTTCCCGGCAGGCTGCATTTCTGCATGGCCTTTACAACCCCAGAACAGTCCCTTCTGTACTCATGGCATTTGCTGCCAGATAATTGGGTGACTGTTTCCTTCTTATTGGACACATAGTGGCTTTAGTTCCAATATGCAGTCCTATGTAATGGCCTAGAAGTTTCCTGATCAGGCCGGCAGAATTATGACTCTCAGCTGATGCCTCCCTCATTCTTTATTCCCGTTCCCCCTCTTCCACCAGAGCCAGGCTTACTAAACTCTCCCCTCATTCCTAGAAACGCTCACCTGGCTGAGATTTTTGCCTCTGGGACCATTGTGATGGGTCCCAGAATCTATCGTTTTGGGGAGACTGGAGTTCTGTTCAGTTCCTGGTAGTGCTGAATTATACACCCACCCCTGAAAAAATGTCCAAGCCTTAGACCTATGAATGTGGCCTCATCAGGAAGTAGGGTCATTACAGATGCAATTAAGATATGTCATCTAGAGCCAGCTTAGATTCCATATTTATGTCATTAGCATTGTGTATGTGTGTGTGTGTGTGTGAGAGAGAGAGAGAGAGAGAGAGAGAGACAGAGAGACAGAGAGACAGAGAGACAGAGAGAGAGAGACAGAGAGAGAGATCCTGAATGAAGCAGGGTGGAAGGAAGCATAATAAATATTTGGTAGTTCCCCGGTAGACGCCATCCACCCAGAGCAGTTCTCCAGTGCTCAGTCGGCAGTACAAGCCCACACAGAAGCCACTGCCATCTTCCCTTGGGCTGAGCAGGTGAAGAGCCTAGCCTTGTTTCCTCCCTCAGCTATGCCATCTCCACTGACTAAGAACAGGGAAGAAGGGAAATGCCTTTCTCGTGACTCCATTTCCAAGCCAGTTACTGTTCTAGGTCCCACCTACTGCTGGCTTTCCACAGGGGCCTTGGGTCCTGCATTATCTATCTGCATCCCATTCTCCTCTCCATCCATCCCACCCCTGCCCACCTTCCCACCTGGATTCTCCTCAGCATCCTAGTCTGCCTTCCTCCTGGCTTGAAGTATTGTATGTCTTTCTAGTAAGTTGGAAAGGTAGCTATGGATGAAAGGTTCTGAGCCCAAGCCAAGGTTGCTTCTAGCCAGATGTGTAGCCCTAGTTGGCCAGAGGTGAGAAAGTAGCCATTCACTGGGAGTATTTGGTGAGAAGGACAATGAGCTCTGGAGGCAGGGATAAAATTCATATGAGGCTACTTGTATACCATGTACTTTAGAATTCTGTGTGAGCATATAGTCTTTGTAGAGTGGTTATTGACAGTCATGGGTTTTTGTTTGGCTGGTTCTTTTTTATCTTTTAAGGTCTAAGGAGAATGAAGCTGACTTTTCAGTTATGTAAGCAAACCGTGCCTCTTGCCAGGAAAATAAAGAGAAAATACAGAGAATAAAGTTTCTCCTTTATGCATTTTGGGTCATCACTCTGCAGCCCGTTTAGGCTGGACATAGTCTCCTGTAGGAGCCCAATCTATACACAGCTCAGGTCTTGCCACACAGTAGAGGACTCAGTGGAGGCAGAGCAAACCTGATGGGAAAAAAAGGGAGGAAACCCAAGTTGAAGTGAAATAGTCTATCTGTGCTGTGGTTTGAAGATGAAAAGCCGGGAGAAGTTATTATTGTCGCTATTGTGAATAATGGATAAGGTCTGGAGGCCAAACAAAGCTTTCCCACCACAGAGTCCAAGGTCCCTTACCTTCAGGTACAATGATCTGTGACCTTGTGGTTTACTGTGCAGTGGCTTCTTTTCCCTTGCTCCAGTAGGGAGTGAGGCCAAGGAGCCTTTGCAGTGTAGAGAGACAGAGCTGCCCCACCAGGCTGGGTACGGCCCACTGCAGGCCTTTCTGAAACTCTCCTTTGGAAAACATTATACATTAGCTTGTGCTCCTGTTCTTGCTTTGAGGGCTGGGACAGCTGGAGAAAGTAGGAAGAGCTGGAAATTAGACAAAGTGGCTCCTCCCCAGGAACCCAGATGAGGTGGAGTAATCTGGGGCTCAGAGAGCTCATGGGGGCAGAAAAGGTGTTTTCTAACCACAATCTCAGCAGAGACAGAAGAGTCAGGTCTGGCCAGGTATGGGTTCCCATACCAGACCAGCCTGAGATTTTCCCTGAGATTTGGACCTCTGTATCAAGGATGCTGCGGGTTGAACATGGCTGCAGACATGCCCCTCTCTGTAGCTTTGCTCCACATGCTTCCGAGGGAACACACTAAGTTGTAGGTCAGCACACCTGAGGCCAACAACAGTACACCCACCCAGCAGACCCAGAGTGCTAATGTGCACAGAACAAGCTCTGTGCTTCCTGAAAAAACCCATCTAGCAAGAGCTTAATGCCCCTGTGTTTTAAGGGCATGCCTGATAAAATGTCTGGGCCATGGCTGTTCTTTAGGGTTCAGTTCCCCTGGGTGAAGTGGTAAAGCAGAGTTTGGAGCCACACAGCTCTTTGTTGGGATCTTGCTTCTGCTGTGCAGCTTGAGCAAGCCAGTCAATTCTGGGAGTGTTAGACTTCTTAAGATATGAACAGTGAAAGCCAGCTCCTGTGTTGCTGAGGAGGAAATGAAATAATACCCAAAGCACTTAGCATGGCACCTTATGCATAGCAGGCCCTTCATAAATGCTATCTGCTATTCTTAATTTTCTTTTTTTTATTCTTATTAATAAAACTCCATCCTTTAACTAAAGGTCATTTTAATCTCATTTAGCCACCAGGTGAGACGTTTAGAGCCAGGCTTAGTGACTTACACGGGCCACTTGGAGTTTCCTGTGCCCTCCTAACTCAGGTCTTTGGCTTCAGTCAACGAATGAAGTCAGAATTAATAAGAACTGGCAGCCCTTTCTTCCTCTGAGTATTAACGGTTTTGAGAAAATGGTTGAACTGTTCTTGCATTTACTAATTAGATGGGCCGCACGCATCTATATTTCAAGGTGCTCCAGCTTCTCTCCCTGTAATGAAGATAATAACGTGAGGACCAAGACCTGAAGGCATGATTGAGTGCCCCATTGCAAAGCCACTTGGCCAAGCAAGGCAGCATCCTGGGAAGGCGGTGGTCCTCTGCTTTGTGAATTAACTCCTGATTCATCCCTCCACCTTCTCATTTCCAGCCTGATAGATCTGCTGGCTGTTACTTTTAGCTACTTCTCCAGCCAGCTGGGGTCATCCCATCCTCTTGTTTGAAATGGTACCTTAGAGTGGGGCCGTCAGTCTGGTAAGGGCACTTTAGAAAGCATGACTCTCTCCTTTAAGGGCAGGTACAGTTTGATAACTAGTCCTTAGCTCCAGTGGTCAGCAGGATTGGTTAGCACAGCACAGACCAACCACTCTGAGGAGCAAGACACCCAGATTCCAGTATCTTGACTCAGAGGAATTACTCATTGTCTACGTAAGCTTGTAATGCTGTGTCCCTGGGTGTGGAGTCCAGAGATGTCTCTTCCTCTTAATTTCTGAAGTTTTGTAGAGGCTCCATGTCAGTCTGCAGACAGTGATAAACGCTCAGAGAGAATGTTGACACACTTAATACCTAGCTGTGAGTGCCATGCGTCATTGTTCTTGAGCTGCCACATGGCCAATGGACATAGACACCTCTCAGCAGTGACACATTCAGCAGAAGGAGCATATTTTGATGGTAGCTAGTCCGTCTCCAGGTCAATAGTCTTCAAAGTGAGAGACTGTGCATCTCAGGACCACCTCGCTTTTTCTTCTCCCCTGTAATGCTTCCTCTGTGGATGGATTTCACTCCCCATTCAAGTCTCATTTCAGATGCGTCCTCAGATGGCTTCGCCTCCCCTCCTACACCATTGCTTTCTTATGCACCCTGTTTCACAGTCTCAGAGCATTTTATATCACTATTTAGATTATGCCAATTGTCTTTTTTTGATATATTATCTTTCTCTTTGAATGGTTTAAATTCCCTTAGGGTGTTCTAAAATCTCAAAATATTGTTTTGTCCACAGTAAGCATATGATGAATATTTATTGCTCATATGAGTGAGCCTATGGTTGAGGGTATAGTGGCAGCTAAGTGGATGAATGGATGGATGATTAGACCAGTAAATATGTCTTTGGATAGGAGGATAGATAGATGGGTGAGTAGATGGATGGATTAATGGATGAATGGATGGATGGGTGGATGGGTGGATATGTAGGTGGATAGATGAATAGATGAATGGGTAGGTACTTAGATAGTCATATAGAAAGGAGGCAATATAGGTGAATAAATGGTTGTATGGAAGAGTAAATGGAGGCATGGGTAGAAGTATATAATAAGGGCAGGAGGTTGGCTGGCTGGCTGGGTAGGTGAATAAATGACTATGTAGGTGGATGGATAAAAAGAAGGAGAATGAGTGGGTGGATGGATGCATGGAAGAAGGTAGGTAGAGTAATGGGTAGGTTGATATATGGATGAGTGGGTGAGTGGGTGGAAGGATGGAGGTCTAGATCACAGATATCGCTATCTAACATAAGTGATAAAACTGGACAAACATTTGTATAAGCTTTGTGTCAAGACTGGTAGAATGTGAACATTTCTGTCCTTAGGCCTCAAGGTTTCTTCCTTGGAGAAGAAGGAAACATTAGCTACATGTATCCTCTGATGATCTCTCTCTCTCTCTCTCTCTCTCTCTTTCTCTCTCTCTCCCTCTCTCTCTCTCTCTCTCTCTCTCTCTCTCTCGCCACAGTGCTTAACAAATTAGAACTCAATGTCATGGGACCTCTAAAAGGGATTTGCATTTTTTGGGTAAGTTTATAATGCAAATCAGAAGGAAAACGCATTAATAATTATAATTAAAAACATTTTGATCTTTTGATTAGCGTTTTATTTTGCATGGCTGAGAATCAAACCCAGGGCTTCCAGCATGATAAACAAGCACTTCACTAAAACAGCTGTACTGATTAGCAGTTTTTAAATCCACCTTTGGTATGACGTATCCAGAACAGAGTTCTGCTGAGAGGCACTGAGGTTACAATGTGCGTGTGTGTGGGGAAGTCTTAGAATTTAGATCATGTCTAACTGTTGAGAATTATTGCTGATGACCACAGATGAAGACGACAAGGCTGTGGATGGCTGAGGGATGAGTGGAGGGATGAAGACCCCGCCTGTGGCTGACATTTCATGAGTCTAGCTAAACCAAATTCAGCCGTACCTTGCTTCCTCATCTGGAGGCCAAGAGGTGTTGGCTCGTTAGTCTACCTGATCTTTTTAATATTTGAGACAGAAAAAAAAGTACAGAGAGAATTGGAAGCAAAATTTTGTTTTTATTTCCTTTTTAATCTTTGGAAATTTTATACATGTATACAATATACCTTAGTCATATATCCACATACTGTCTCTCCTTCCAACCCCTGATGTCATATCTTAATTTCCTTTTTGTTTTTATAAACCACTGGGTTCAAATGATGCTGCACATATGTATGCATATAAGGTCATCCACTGAGGCACGAACAGTCTTCTAATGGCCATCCCTCCACATAAAGTAACCCTCCCTCCCAAAGCAACCATTAACTGCTAATATCTCCTCAACTATGGGAAGGGTTATCAGAAGCCCCTGCTTTATCTATGCTGAAATTTTAAGATCTTTTGATCTCACGCAGGTCTTTTGTGGGTAACCAGCAGCTAGGAGTTCATGAGTACAACAGCTATGTCATGGCCAGTGGTCAGCATCTCATAGCTCTCCTCCACACCCTCAAGTTCTTTCTTCTTTTCTCTTTCTCCAAGATGCTCTATGAACCTTGAGGAAGGGTGACATAGATGTCTCACTTGTTTATTCTCACCTGTGGATGGTAGTGAGTCTCTGCACTAATTACTACACGCTGCAACAAGAAGCATCTCCAATCAAAGTTGGGAGTAGCAGAGATCTACAGGTAAAAATATTTAAAATGCAGTTTGACAATATGATCACCTACCAAAACAATATCAGTAAGATTTTTCTAGGGCCTATGACTTCCTAAGCCATGGGTTTTGGTCATATTTATAATATCAGTCATGAATAATCTCTCTTGTAGAACCTCAAGTGTAATCATGAGCGTGGTTGGTTACCCCCATACATAGTCTTAACACTATTATACTGGCAGACATATTCTGTGGGGCAGATTGGTACTGCAATGCAGGATCCAGCACTGGGGAAGATTGTTGATGGTCTTTCTTCCCCAGAAACTTACATAGCAGTTTCCAGCACCATGAAAGCTAACTAGCAGGGGAGAAATTCCCAGTCACACCAAGACTAATTTCTCCATGTCCTATAGAAATTGTGTTGTATCTTCAGCAAGAGGGTCCCACATGGTAGAAATCCAAGAATCATGGCCACAGCAGTTTGTATTGTTTGGGGTGCCTCTGGAACCTCCCTGTCCAACAATGTGTAGAGAGGTAACCTGTGCCTGGCAGTGAGATTTTTAATTAACAACGTAAGGTGCTAAATGATCCTAGCAATGCATGTCCAAACTGTTAAGATGCCTCACACCTATCAGCATGGGCATTACCGAAAATCAGAAAATAGAAACTATTGATATGTATGAGAGATACTGGAAAAATAAATGTTGGTTCCTCAAAAATTAGGCCTAGGATAACCATGGTCTAGTATGCACTCTTCATGAGGTATAACCAGAAGAAGAGAAAACAAGGCTTTCATCAGATTTTGTCATTGCCATGTGATATCATAGCAGCAGAATTCACAACAGCCAAAAGGTGGACGCAACCTGGGACCAGCAGGGGAGTGAGCAGAGAGAAAGTGTGCCATACACAACTACCACCCAGAAAGGAAAGAAAATCTGACTTATGCTATAGCATTGAGGACACAGTGCCAAATAAAATAAGCCAGTCACAAAGATGATTGTAGAATTCTACTTTTTTTCCTGTTTCCTCCTTGCTTTTAAAAACAAAACAAAAGAAACAAACAAACAAAAAACAGGATCTCATGCATCCCAGGATAGTCTTGAATTCATGATGTACTTGAGGATGACCCTGAACTCCTGAATTTCTTCCCTCCACCTCCCAAATGCTGACATTGCCGGCATAAGTCACCATTTCCAGCTTGTAAGGGATACCTAGAGTGTTCAAATGCATAGACATGGAGAACTGAGCCATCAGAGGCTTGGCTGGGAAGGGTGTGTGCAAGAGAGTTATTGTCTCAAGGGGACAGAGCCACAGCTCAAAGAAGGCAGTGGTGACAGCTGCCCAACTACACAATGCACTTAACACCACCTCTCAGATAAGAATTTACAAATGGCTGATACTGGACTGGGGCTCAGAGACTGAACACCAGCATGTTCAAGGCCCTCGGATCCACCCCCAGTGCCACAGAAAGTTAGAGATAAATAAGAGAAAGAAAACAATGAGTTTTTGATTCATACAAACCATATACAGATAAAAAAGGAGCAATACATACATGCATGCACATACACACATTGTTTTACATAGTCCATTTTTATCATGCACTGGACTTTGTTTTTATTTTGCTCTGTTGCTCTAGCAGAAGTTTTTCCTTGTGTCATCAAAACAATTTTTATGAATTTTGTATGTTTTGTATAAAGAACATTTTTAAATAGTAAAACATGAACGTTTTCTCTTTGGAAAAGTTAGAAAGTTAACTTATTAAACTGAAAACCATCAAAAAAAGAAGATAAAATCCCACTGTACTCTTTGCTAAGAAAAACCCTGGCTTCAGCATTTCTTTAAGGATTGTGATTGTTTGTACACATGATCGTAATGCCATGTTATTGAGTGATTTCATTCATATTTCACTTAGCATCATTCACACCTCAAAAATACAAACCCAGAAACCAAACTTATTGGATGTTCTGGAGACTTGTGCCTTTCTTTCATCCTGAAGGTGAGGTGACCACAAGGCCCTGAGAGAGGGAAACAGTTGGGGACTCAGTAGACAGGAGATTTCAAGGGAAAGAGTCTCCGTGAATGGATGGATGAGACGTCTGGTGAGTGGATGGGGAGATGAGCAGATGGATGCTATGTAGATGGATAGATAGATGCATGAGTAGGTGAGTAGAGGGATAGATATATGGGTCAATGGATGGAGGGATAGATGCATGGGTGTGTAGGGGCATAGTTGGGTGGGTATGTGGATGGGTAGGCTGTCAGATAGATAGGTGGATGGGCAGATAGATTGTTGGGTGGATGAATTGGTGGGTGGGTGAATAGACAGGTAGGTTTCGGGTGGGCGGAATGAATAAATATGCAGGGAGCTAGGAAATTAATGAAGACAGAAGAGAACTGATTATAATAGGTCTCTGAGCCCACCACCACCTCTGTGCCAAGGTGGCTTCTCTTTGAAAGCCTTTGTACCTCATGTTCCTGAAGCCCCAGGAGGATCCCATTGGCAGTCCAAGAAGCTGCCCCTTGCCCAGGAACTTCCCTCAGGACCTGTTGCCTCATCCCAGCTGGAGTTTCCCCTTTAGCACTCCCTGCCTCTGGGCCTCACTCAGGCTGGGGAATCCCAGCATGCCAGGTCCTTTGAAGTGGGAGCCTCGCTGGGCCTGCAGGCTCCCTGCCTTCAAAGGGGCTCAGAATGAGCTGCAGCCACATAGGGTAGTGGCAGGTAGGGGCAGAGAATGGGCTCCCAGAATTCTCCCTTGAAGTCAGGGAGCCACAGAAGAATATAGAGGCATCTACCCTCATCCTTTCCCACAGTCTGCTGGTCCTCACTTCCCAGGGTCAGTAGCTCTCCATGCACCCCACCATCCAACCTTTCATTCGTTAAAGCTCTGTTGGATGCCCTTGTTGAAGCAGGCTCCAGGCAGAGGCTTTATCAACTTCTATCTTCATACCCCATCCATAGGTCCTGTTCCAAGATTTGCTCACTGTCTCTTGGGAATACAGTACTTATTCCCATCACCCTTTCCTTCCAGACTCACCTCAAATGCAGTCCCTCAGGAAGCCAGTCTGCTCCATGTCACAGGCCTCAGCACTACAGGAGCTGAAATGACAGCCTGGCCTCACATATCAGTGGTCAGCTAGAGCAGAAGAAAAGCCTGCTCTCAGCACTGGCTTCCTTCTACAAAAGGTGACACCTTCAGAACCCCAGGAGAAGGAACAGTCCAATGAGGATGGTACTATACAGATCTGACTTGCATAGTATCAACAATACCAGGAATCCCTGTGGCTAGGGGAAGACACTTTCTGTCACTGGCAGCTGGATGGATAGGGAGCACAGTAATGGAGATGTCTACAATCCCTTGTTCAGTTCAGAATCTCTCCATCCTTTTGGAGACATCGTGGTCTGCTCTGTAATGCCCTGATGACTCCCTTACACAGCAAGTACCTTCCTCCTCACATCATCTACAGCACAGCTTTTTAAATCTGTGGCTTGTGAGTCATTAGTGGCTTTTGAAATCAATGTAGTAGGTCATGACCAGCACTTTTATAAGAAGAGGAATGGAATGTAGAAAGTGCTAGAGGACACTTTGCAGAACAAGGACAAATGTGGATAAAGAACTGTTGGTTCGAAGGCCCCTCACGCCCCACTGTGCTGCCCAGTAGGGTGGCAGTGGATGGCAGCATCACTGTGAATACCCATATAGGTTTTTAGAAACAAACTATCCTATGTGCCCAACAAATTCTTAAACTTTAGAGTATAGACTCAGTAAGATGGGGGCTATTCCTTTATCTGGTACTCAACCATACATTCAACACATTTGGTGCTGATGTAGGTGGGGAAAACCACAGCTATCTAACCTTTGCATTTTCACTTTTTAGGGCAAATGAAGAAGAAAGTTTGGTTGTTTTGGTTTGTTTGTTTGTCTTTTCAAACACTGGAACCAAGACCCCAGAGCACACACCAACCCCATGGTGGTATTTAAAAAAAAACAAAACCATAAGCAAACATATTTTCCCTTATTTTTCAAGAGTAAATCACAGCTATCTAGGTGTTTTCTAATCCAGCTCATGGTTAGACCTGGCTGGTTCCAGCTATAAGGACCCTTTCTAATAAACACAACTTAAAATTTGTTTTTTTTCTTCTTGTCCATCAACCACAAGGATATTATATTATTATTATTGCATAATAGCTGAGACTTTATCCTAAATATTTCTGACTTTATGAAGAGGAAGTCTAGGCCTTTTTGGCAGGGGAGATGTACTGTGACAGAGTTCTGTATAGCCCAGGCTAGCCACGAACTTGTTATGTAGTCAAAAATGCCCCTAAACTCATGACCTTCCTGCCTCTGAGTCCCAAGTGCTGAGATGACAGAAGTTTGTTGCCATGCCTGGACGAAAGTTAGAAAATCATTTTTTATTTTCTGGGCTGATTCCAGACGAAATAAAAGCTTAACATGTGCCACCCACAAGATCTTAGTTCGGGAGGTGCCGTATCTGCAGCTGCCTGTTACATGCTTTACTGGGCCAAGTATAGATTTTTTTCAAAATCTCACCTTTCCCTGGTGTCCTGTTCTGATATCTCCAGGCTAGATGAAGAAGGGGCAGCTTTGAAATGGTGTGCCCAAGATGATGATCCCTGAACTACCGTGAGCTCATTCCCACCAGAATTGGAGCCACACCTCCAGACAGGAAGCACAGGAATTAGGGTTCCCTACCCTGTATGGTTCCCCAGACTACCAGGCCACCCCTCAGGTCCCCTTCTACAGCCCTCACCGCAGCAGAACTGGAGAGCCCCTCTGCACAGGAGACTGCTGGGACAGCAGAGTCCTCCAGCTGGGGTCTTGTGAGGGAAGTGGCTGCCTCTGCCTCTGCCTCCCAGTGTTTGACTACAGACTCCTTCAATGAGAACACAGCAGCATTAGGTCTGTGCTCTGTTAGCCCTTGAACTAGAAACAGCTTCTCCAGAGCTCTCTCCACGTGCTGGTGATGAGCAGAGGTGGCCTCTTAGCTGAGTGCAACCCCCAGTTCCTCTAAAAGTGGCTGTTTTCTGGAAATCCATGTGACATTGATCTTACTGCCCCTGCTGCCTGCTCCGTGAATAACCACTTTCACATCTGCATCAATACTGCACCAGCCTCTCTCGAGTTTGCAGGAAGGCATTGTAAGCGTTCTTAAGGTTTTTCTGCATGGCCAGCTTGCACACCAGCTAACCTCCCTTAATCAAGGCTTTGGTAGCTCATATCCATCTACTCATGGTGCCAGCGCGGACTCCGCTCCCAGGTTAGTCTTTTCCCGCCTTCCGGCGTGTTTGTCAGTTCCGTGTAAATATTAATTACGCTAAGACTTCTCTTGCAGGTGGTTGATAATGACTCAGAGGCATCCTTTAAAGCCAGGCACCTGGTTATTGTTTCAGCAAAGCACTGGGCATGGAACTTGTCAGCACCCAGGTATGAGGCCCCAAGATTCCTGGGCAATGTGTTGCAGTGTGGGTAGACAGGCTGAGAAACTGCTCCCACATCAACTCAGTTTCTGTACCCGAGTTCCTATAAGAACTAGCAGCGATGGTTAGTAGTTTATTGTGTGTCAGGAGATTGAGGTTAGCATCATTTTATGTAATTGAGGAAACTGAGGCATGGCATTTACCTGAGTTTCAATGGATAAATGACTCTGAGGGTACCTCTTACTGTTTGGGTCTGAAACACCTAGGCTGGAAAGGAGGAGAACATTTGTCTTCATGAGCCAAAGTGTCAGATAGAAGGAGTGGCTGGGTGACACTGGGGGCCAGGCATTGTGGCCTTTCTGTTCGGTTAGCCACTGTCGCTGATGCTTCTGGGTGTGCGTGTCCTGCTTGCACTCTTCTCTGTGACACTTGCCCAGATAAACAGATCATTGACCATCTCAGGACTTTGTCCATTTTCTATTGTATAATCCAAGGACCTTGTCCATCACAGCTGTGCACACCCACAGATTTGGAAGGCAATGAGGAGACTGGGGATGTGGGGTGACTTCAAGCAAAAACATTTTAGATATGATTAGGTTATGGAAACCTTGTAGAAAAATCTCCTACAGTGCTTTGAAGCTAGGTAAATACTATGTGTGTATAAAGTCTACAACATCATGACCCCTCTCCATCATGGAGCTCAAGCCGTGCTTTAGATAAATACCGTGTGTGTGTAAAGTCTACAACATCATGACCCCTCCCCATCATGGAGCTCAAGCCATGCTTTAGAATCCCTTAGAGTAGGGGACCTGAAGATCTTTAGTGTACCTGTACCCTCCGTACCCTCCTGTCTTTTTACATTTGCTGGTGCTATGACAGAATGCTGCAAACAAATAGCTCATAGAAAACAGAGCTGTTTCTTATAGTTCTGGAGGCTGGAAAGTCTCCAGTGCCTACATTTGGAGAAGGTCTTGCTGAATCATCCCCTGGTGGAAAACAGAAAGACAGCTAAGCATGAGGGTAGAGGTGGGGGTGGGGGATCAAGACTTGCTTTCATAACCAACCCACTCTCAACAACCCGTGATGACAGTATCTATTCATTCACAAGGATGGATGTCATGGACAATTCAGATTCCAGAGTTATCTTTCAATCATATGCTGCCTCTTGGGTCTCCAAAAGCTCAAGGCAGCCCCGTCAGCTCTCCAGTGATGCCTCCTTCCTGTTGCTCTCCAGGTTGGGCCAACATATGGTTAGTTCCCCGATGTCTTACCCTGAAGGGATCTGCAGCAGCAGGATCTCTGTGGCTGGCCTCTGACAAGACCCTAGGCTATCTGTCGCACCCAATGGGACCTGGGTGAGGCCACCTCCTAACTCCTGAACTCTGCATTGGCAGAATCAGGACCATGTGAGAGATGCTCTAGCTCTGTACCTGTGTGACTGAGTGGGGATCTGAGTGCCACACAGACCTTTTGAACCATAGCTGGGACAGTTTGGAGCACTACCATAGTCTGTGGGAGCGGAGTCCCAAGGCAGGGAATCCTGAGATCCTACAGGCACCTCTCTGGAAAGCTGGCCTGCAGGGTAGGCTTTCTTGACACTTCTGAAGCAGCTCTAGGATCTCTCCTTGTGGTGCAGGTGACTAGTATCTGGTTTCTGCTGACTTTGCTGGCAAAGATGGGTTGGCCACATGCTCAGTGTATTCTACCCAACTTCCCTCTTATTCCTTGCCAGCACTGTGACAAAATACCCAGGCTGATGAATTAACAAGAAGGAAAGGTTAAAGGCTCAAGGTTTCAGGACTTTGGGTCTGTCATGAGAAAGAGTAAAGCTGCTTACTTCATGGTAGCAGGAAGGAAAGTCACGAGAGGAACCCAATGTCCTGATACCCTTAAAAGTGTGCCCCAAGAACCTAACTTTCTTCTTCCAGCAAGCCCCACTATTTCAAGACATGTAGACAGCCTGAAGGTTGTAGTTGGCCTTTAGTCCTCTCTCATTTCATGAGATAGGAAGAAGTCATGCTAACGTCAACAGCTTGCTTTTGAGGCAGCTCTCCTACCTGATGCCCAAGGTCATGAACTCATCGTTCAGCAGGGACACAGCCCAGCTCTTAACAAAATGGCCACATGTCAGCTCCCAAAACATTTCCTCTCCTTCCTGCCTTGAGGCCCCTGAACAACCCTGACCACCAGGATTTACACCGTGAGCCCCTAGGTGATGAGTTCCCATGGCTTCTCCACTTCCTGCTTCCTCTATCACAGTAGCCAGTCAGCTGTCCCAGCTCCTCCAGCTTATCCCTGTGACAAATGCCCAGAGCCACACCCACCTTCCCAGGCACAGTCCTGCATAACCTTAAAGCTTTGGTCTGGGATAGGACAGCTATGAGACATCAGTTCTGTGTGATTAAATCAGTTCATGACATCATAGTCAACTTAGGTTTTATAAGTTTCGAAGCATTCTGTGCTGTTCATGTGATAATCACCAAATATTTCAATTTTTGGACTCTGTTCCCTATCCTGAGGTGATTCCTGGCTGCATTTGTTGTAGCAATGGCCTCGCTTTTTGGCCATCATATTCCCTTCTGTGTTCTGCAACAGAACAATGTGGACCAGGCAATTTATAATGAGAAGACATTTCTTTTTCAGAGTTCTAGAGTCTGAGAAACTTAAGGTCAAGGGGTTGATTTAGTGTCAGCTTCGTGCTGAAGCTTGTAGTGGCAGGTAGGCAAGGGAGGATTTTATTTAAAATCCGTGCCCAACATACTCTGGCTTTATTTAATACTGCCACACACATCCGAGCTAAGAACAATTACAGGGAAATTCATGGGCCTCATTAGGCTTACCCATCATTGGGAGTTCTCCTGAATGGAATGGCCTTCCATGCACCATCTCAACTCTTTTCCTCTGCCCACACCAATTGATCTAGTTCAGAGAGTGAAGTGAGCATAGCCAAGCTTATCCAGCTGCCGGCCAAAGGGATCAGGTTGTGTGTGCTTAGTGGAGGTGATGAAGAGCAACCAATGGTTCATGGTAGTTGTGGTTTCCTTTTCTTATCAGCTCCACTGAAAGGTTGGGCAAGGGATTCACTGGCCAGCCACTCTTCTCCATATGCCTTAGACCCAGGCAGTGTGTGCACCACTGTCCACATGCCTCTGAGGAAGAGGCACCTTTCAGATTTGATTGACCTGTCTGAAATCCGAGGTATGGGAAAGTGGTCTCATGAGGGGCAGAGTATGTCAGAGCCAGAATCAGATCTGGGGACCAGCAGTTCTCCCCAGTACCCTGCCAGGGAGATTCTCACGTCTATGCAGCTGACTTCTCTGAGGGAGGCAGGCCTGGAATTCCTCTCGGGGATCTCTTAACCCTGTAAGTCCTCCAGGATGCTCACCACATTCTCCTTTGTTGGCATTCAGTATCTGAATGACCAGCTGTTCTCTTACCTCAGTGGTACTCAGCACAGCAGTGACCACCATGGGCACAACATTGGTGTTCCTCCTGGTTCTTGCTCATTGTACATGATGAAATGGAAGCACACAGAGGCCCAGTGAGTGGAGCAAATGGGTTGTGGTAGAGCTGTGATTTGGTGTGTCTCAGGCTGTTGTGACTGCTGGGTGGGAGGTATCCAAACAGCTTTCCATGGCACCTTTTCAGGGTATATTCACAACCTTCCAGGATTCTGGTCACTCTGAAGTACTCCCTCCAGGCATCAATCACCCTGGAGCATGTACTAGGCTGGATCCAGAGGGCTATTAGCTCAGCGTGAACATCTTTGATACTTCTTGTGCTCAGTGTTTCCCAGGTCTAAGCACAAGCCCAGAAGTCCTGTAATTGCCAGTGTCTGATCACGTTTTCTGTGGCTTCAGGATGTCCTCACATGGCAGTTTCCAGCTGGCTGGGGCTGGTCACATGTGTGTGCTGTGGCCTCCAATGAATCTACACAACTTTAGCCCTTACCTCCACACTCTCATCGGAAACACGGACCATCTTCCACCACATCTGCCTCCTGGATTCCTGCTCAAAGAACTCAAATCCCCAAGTCCCCACGAAGGTGACCCAGTTTCAGGGCTGACATCCTGTGCTATTTTCCCCACTTTGAGACGGATTATTTCTTTGCCCCTTGGAATTGATGCTAATAGGGTTTTGCTGTGCGTATTCATAATTCTCTGGGCAAGTCATCTGGCCATGTGGATTTTATGGAGCAGAGCTCTTCAGACTTCACATGAGCATCACTGGGGAGTTCTGTTTAAATGAAAATCCAGTTTGTATGGGTCTGGGGTGGGGTCCGAGAGCTGCATACCTGCCTGATTTGCTCTCAGCCTCTTGTACTGTACCTGGTAGAGAAGTCCTGGCTGTGAAGCCCAGTTTTCTCAGCTCTAGGTGCAGTCTTACTCTCCAAAACAGAGAATATACTTTCCTGGAAAAAAAGCCTATGCAATTTATTCGTGTGTGTGTGTGTGTGTGTGTGTGTGTGTGTGTGTGTGTGTGTGTGTGTTGTATGTGTGGTATGTATGTGTATATATGTGTGGTATGTGTAATGTTTCCAGGTAGTTGTGTGTGTATATATGATATTTGTGCATATTTCTGTGTAGATGTGTGTGTATGTGCAATATTTGTGTATGTTCCTGTGTAAATGTATGCATGTGTATATGTGTGTGTATCTGTGTGTGTGTATGTGTGCATGTGTGCCTGTAGAGGTAAGAGGACAACCTTGGATGTCATTCCTCTGATGTCTTCCACTTTTCAATTGAGGCAGCATCTCTCATTGGCCTGGAACTTTGCCAAGGAGGCTGAGCTAACTGCCCAATGAGCTTTCGCGGATCTATGTCTCCCTCTGTCACCATCACAGAACTATAGGCATTCACTACCATGCCTTCTGGGGATCTGAACTCAGGTCCTCATGATTATTAGAGAAGCACTTTACAAACTAAGCCATCTTTCCAGCCCAAGTCCAAGCTTGGGGCTTTCTCTTACTCACACATCAATGTGTTTGGCAAGCTTTTAGTGACTAGCTATGGATCAGACTCCTGGCCCTACCCTACCGAGACCCCCATGTAGATCTTGTCTTCATTCTCTGCCTCCTCACACAAGCCATGCTCCTTGCACTTCCCTTATGAAGGGTTGCCTTCTTTCACATCAGCCAGGTGAGTCACTGGGAAGATGGCTGCAGGTGCATCTGATCTGGGAATCTCAGATACAGTTTTATCCCAAATGCCATCTGTGGGTTCATCCTCCACCCACTCTGGCTTTGTTCTCAGATAGGTGTTTTGTTGTGGGAAGCCATGGCCAGACTCGGGCAGTTCTTTATATGTTTACCCGTCTCTCTTGCTCTATGTATATGGTGTCTTGTGTGTCTATGTATGGATAAAGGTGTGGTTGTATATATGTGTGTTCACATATTTTGAGGCCAAAGGTAGATGCTGGACACATTCTTTCATCACTTTCCACTTTGTTTTGTGAGACAGGGTTTCTCACTGAACCCGGAGCTTAAAAATTCAGCTAGGCTGGCTGACCACTGAGCTCCAACGATCTACTTACCTCTACCTCCTACATATTCAGGTTATAAATGTACACTATTACTTTGGGGTTTTATTTGTATGCTGAGAATCTTAATTCAAGTCCTAATGGTGGAGTGACAGACATTTCCTAACAGAATCATCTCTCCACTTCTTCTACAAAGACATAGAGTGTCCCCTATTAAGCTACATGCAATAATCTTCCCAAATGATGCCAGCCATACATCTGTCCAAAGCTGCCTTCTGGTCACCCTACTCATATCCAGCCATACCCATAGCCCTTCCATAGATGCCTGCTCACCTTTTTGGCACTACTAGGGAGCACCAAAGGCTGGGTGGGGGGGAGCTATTGACATCTGGAGGAGACCCCAGATACTCCAATGGCATCAGACTACAACCTCTGTCCCTCCATCAGCCCTTCTGAGTACCCCAGACAGCAACCTGAGAAATCATCAGGATATAAAGGTTTCAATCTTGCCAGTCTATTGCTCTAACATGAGTGGATCTCACCTGCTAAGCTAGGGTTGCAGTCTTAACTCTGCCTGAGAATCATCCAAGCAGGTTTCAGATCAGCTTTGGCAGTCTAGGGCTTTGGGAGCTCCTGGCTCAAACAGTGTTGCCCAGCTGAGACCTACACTGATGACCAGATTTGGCATGCTGGGGAGTAAATCATTTTAAAGTATCAGGGGTACAAGGAATCATAGACCTGTCAATTTTCACCTTTTCAGCTTATAGGTAAAGTGACTTGGCAAAACCACACAGTGTAAGTCTAGAAGAGGCAGCTGACTTCTAACTCTGTGTTCTTTTTATAACCCCCGATTCCACACATGTCAAAAGGAAGCTAACCAGAACACAGCAATACAGCCGAGGGCAGAAACGCTCCCTGGCATATCTGAAAAGGAAGAAAAATACTTTGAAAATATTAAAGGCTATTTTCAGATGTCAAATGAATGTCATGAACACAGCTTTAAGTTTTTCAACACACTGAGACTAATTTAATTTATTTAAATGTCTTTGTTAGCTTGAGGAATTCTTAAGGCGGTGCTTCTTGTCATGTTATCCCACTACGAATAGCCTGCAAGCTACCTTGAACTGGAAATAACTGTAAAATTCGTTATACTTCAACTGATCAGGATTCAAGACACTTGATTCTTAGCAGTTTGTGTAGGATCAAAGATATGGCTATTCTCCAAGAAACCTGGGCTGTTTACATCAAAGTTGGAGTTGAATCCTTTTCAACCTAACACTTGTTCCTTAGTACTTGGATTTCAGTTCTTGTTGAAGGATCTATGTGTAGAGCAGGCTTGTGTGTGTGTGTGTGTGTGTGTGTGTGTGTGTGTGTGTGTGTGTGAGCACATGTGACTGTTCATGGATGTGCACACATAGGCATAAGTGTGGGAGGTACATGTACATGTGTAGGTGCACAGGCCAGAGGTCATCCTTGTTCAATGACCTGACCTCACCAGAGAGCCCCAGGCATCCACACAACTCCATGGCCCAGGGCTGGACTTTGGCCACTAAGCATGACATTTTATTTTTAAACATAGGCTCTGGGGCATGCACTTAGCTCTCCATGCTCACATAACAACCTCTTTTCTCCTGAGCCATCTCCCCAACCTGGGAAATACTTCTGACAGAAGACACATGTCTCACTTGGCCTCCTGTTTGCAAAATCCAGAATCAGTCTGCCTTTGCGCTAGGAGAAGCAATACAGGGAACAACTTCCGCCTCTTTCCTAGGGGGTGCCTTTCACCTCAGGGCTAAGTCTCTCACAGCCTCTTCTCTTGCCCCCAGCCCCTCATCTCCTGTCAATGAAGGGCTGGGGAGCTATTTGGGGTTCTAAGAACACAGCAAGGCTTGTGTTGGGAGGTAAAAATTAATGTAAGTTAGGAAGGGCTATCCTGTCACAAAGTGAGGAGATTCCAATCGCTGATAATGTCCTCACTGCTACCAAAGGTGGTGGATACTGGACTGCTTCAGAAGTGTCTGCAGCCAGGCAGCTCAGAGAACACCAGTCAGAAATACTTTCATGTCTGACTCACTTAAGCTGAAGTTGTAAGTTAGCATTACCCCGAGCCTTTAGATTATGAAGTTTAAAGGCATTCCTTTCAAAACCCAATGTTTGGCTCACGATGAAAGGCAGTTGAACATCTTATTCCAAGTTACATTCAATAATTACATAAGTAACCCTTTAAACATTAGATATGCAAATAACCCACCATTCTTCCTATAATTACTTTGTGTACACGTTTGATAAACCCCCAAGATTGTAATACATGTTTATGAGATTAGCAAATACGATTTCTTTCAGAATGAAGAAGTGAGCTAGGAATCAGGAGCCTTACAGCCACCACAAGAGGCTGCATGCAGGTACTTGGTAGGAAAGGGCCACGGGTTGGGTGGGGCTCTAGGCACAGCCAGGGTCCTTATAAATATCTCCTCTGTCCAGCTTTCTCTGCAGTACCCCCAAAGTTCCCAGGGCCTGGTTTTGCCTTCTCAGATCTGGAGAGACCTATTCCCCTGTCCAACTGGGCTGGAAACACATAGGGTAGGGGGTGTTGCAGGCAATTCTGTCTTTCTTCCAGCTTAGCCCAAAGAGCAGGCTGGGGCAGGGGACCTGCATAAGATCCCAGCTTCCTTACACTTTCTTCCCCATCTCAAGAAGGAAAAGGAATGACTGGGTTCAGAGCCTCTGTCACTGGCTCTCGTCCTCAACATATAAAATATGCTAAGTAAGGTTCATGACTGTTATAGAGGGATGCGGACAAATGTATTCTTTTTTTCCTCTAGTTTTCTTAACCACACCCCAGAGCGAGATTCTGTGAATGCTTAGTCTGGATCGTTCCATCCTTTTTCTTAGCATACTAAAGTACTCCTCTTGGGTGTGCCCCCCTAACTCATTTGAGCTTTGAATTCCATGCAAATACTTGGTTAACTAACTGATTCCATTAATTCACTTTCAGCCTACCTTATTGTATTTTCTGTTATTATCATGAAATACTCAAGACTGTGTGCTGTAAAAAAGAAGAAAGGTTTAACTATCTCATAGTTCTGAGAATTCAAAATCAAAATACTAGAGCCTTACTAGAATGGACGCTAACTAAATCCTATGAAAACTTTGGAGGAACTGCAAGTTTCCAAAAACCTAACCACTTCCTTTTAGATCCTATATTCCATAGGTTCTGCTACCTAAACAGCAGAACCCTCAACCCTGCAGACCAAGATTTCAGGGCACAAAAGTTTGGTGGAATATATACATCCTAACTGTCCCAGTCTATGGATGATGAGGAGAGGTCAGAGATATGGTCTACTTTGACCTCACATTCATCCCATGGAATTGAGTCAAACTGCTGGTATCCTGGAGTTCTATATCTAGACAAATGGATAACTCCATCCTATGGGGCACAAAAATAGCTTAGGCTTGGCCATGTGAGTCACAGAAATCCTGGAGGGTTCATTCATTTATCTCAAGTAATTATGAGATGCCTACTATATGCCAGATAGTGTTTTATACTCAGGGCCAAAAGACAGAGAGTCATACTCCTTGGGAGCTGGCATTATGTTGAGTATAAAACAGAAATAACCTGATGCATATGTATAAAAGCACATTATTTGGCATGTTGGAAGGTGGTATGGGTTGGAGAGGAGGGGTGTGGTAATATGGGGGTGTTTGCAGCATTAAATAGATGGCGTTTGAGCAAAGTTTTGCAAGCAGAGGAGAAGGAGCTCAGCAAACAGACACGTGAGTGTAGCATGTTACGGCTAGAGAGAGCAGCAAGGGCCCTAGACTGGAAGCCAGAGAAGCAGCAAGAAAGCCAGCAAACATGGGAGGGGGAGAGTCAGGATGTCAGCAGAGTCAGGGGAGAAGCATACAGCCATTGAGGTATCTGGCAGTGAGAAGGAATTGTGGTTTGAGAATGGACTGCAGTTTCTGTAGGAAGTAAAGGTGGGACATCTGGTCAACCAGTTCAGGCCAGGGAAGGAGCTGAAGCCAGAGCAGGGAAAGAGAGACAGAGTCTGGTTAGGGATGAGCTCTGCAAGCAGAAACACCAGGATTCATAGATTGGATTGGTGTCAGGAATGGTGGGCTTGCTAATAGCTCTGGTGAAAAACATGGGGAAAGTAGTGAAATGGGGAGGTGGTGAGGAGGAAGAAGCACATCTACAGAGTTTTAAGAAGCAAGGCAAATTCTGGACATGGTGACCTCTGTGTCATGATGACCTTGGAACCACAGGGCTTTAAGCTGTGAGTGCAGTAAAGAACAGAAGAGAGAGAAGCATGCTGGGAAGCTAGTGCAGATGGGGAGGAAGAGGACCATCCAGGGAAATTGTGGGAGAAGAGGAATGCAACTGTGACAGCAAGAACTACAATGGGAGAGGGGAGACTGTGTGTGAAGTGCAGTGGGGCTCACTGGACACACTGGTGTGTGTGTGAGAGGAGCTTTTTGATATCCTTAGATAGGGGTGAATGCTGTGAGACTGATGTAATCCATAGACCAACCATCTTTAGATATGTTCTGTGCTTTAAGGGGCAAATAGGTCAAAACTACTTAGCTGATTGCTATTCGCACATGCTATTAAATATTGTGGTACCTCAGTTTCCCTTTCCACAAAGCGGTGCCTGAGATGGGCTCAGGGTCTAGCATAGTTGGTAAAGTCCTTGTCTTGTAAACTTGAGGATCTGAATTTGATCTTCAGAACCCATATAAACAAGCTGGGCTTGAGGGCACTCAAACACTGGGGAGGTGAATAGGTGGATTTCTGGGCCTGGCTGGACAGCCACTTAGCTTACTTGGGGATTTTTTTCTGTCAGTGAGAAGCCCCATCTCAAAAGACAAGTTAGATGACTCCCTAGGAAATAACACCTGAGGTTGTTCTGTGGCCTTTAATGCACTTCTCAGATTTTGGTTGTCATGTTTTGATTCTGACTTTGTTAAGTCTGATTTACATTGCCTGTAACTGTCTGGGTTCGTCTCCAAGATGTCTTTAGTCATACAATACCAATAGACAACCTTTTAGAGATAAAAATTCTGTGAATGAGACTCTTGTGGACACTTTTCTAAGCCATAGTGTCTATTAAATCTTTTGCAGACCTCTATTCACAGTTGCCTAATTATGTAGCCATCTGGAATGACACATCAGGGCCCCTTTGAATCTTCTCTACTTATTTCTTCATGTTTTTATGATTATAAATTTTGTGAATTTGGAACATTTCCCCCCTCATATTTGATTCATGGTTTGGCTAATACATTAGTTACTTCTATGTTGCTTTGATAAAAACATCAAGATAAAAAAAAAAAAACAACTTATGGAGGAAAGGCTTTATTCTAGCTTGTGGTTCTACAGGGATCAGTGTCCATCATGCTTATGGAAAGGCTTTATTCTAGCTTGTGGTTCTAGAGGGATCAGAGTTCATCATGCTTATGGAAAGGCTTTATTCTAGCTTGTGGTTCTACAGGGATCAGTGTCCATCATGCTTATGGAAAGGCTTTATTCTAGCTTGTGGTTCTACAGGGATCAGTGTCCATCATGCTTATGGAAAGGCTTTATTCTAGCTTGTGGTTCTAGAGGGATCAGAGTCCATCATGGCAGAGAGATATAACAGCAAGGAGTAAGCAGGAATAGGAAGTTGAAAGCTCACATCTTTAACTTCAAGTTCCAGAGAGAGAACTGGAAATGAATGAGGGTAAACACTCCCTAAGGCCATCTCTAGTGAGTACTTTCTACAACAAGGCTACGTGTCCTAAGCCATCCCAAACAGCATCATCTACCAGTAACCAAACCAAGCATTTGAACCAAACATTCAAATGCTCAAGCCTATGTGGGAACATTATCATTCAAACCATCACAACTAGAAAAACGGCTTCTGGTCTCAGGACTCAGGAAGGTGGCTTAGTCACTAGGGTCCTTGCTTCACAGGCATGAAGAGCTGAGTTTAGACCGCAAGCTCCTATAGAAAAGTGATGCTTAGTTGCATGTGCTTGCAACCCAAGTGCTGGCCGAGTGGGTATAAAAGAATCTTCTGGACTTGCTGGCCAGCAACTGTTGCTGGATCAGTAAGATACCAGGTACAGTGAGAGACTCTATCTCAAAAAATAAGACAGAACAGCTGAAAAAGATGCCTGACATTGACTTTGGCCTTCACATGTATGTGCATACAGACAGTTTGGGATGAATTCCTCCAACTGTATTCACCCAGCTTCTCTGACTCAAGTTGGTCATGCCCTACTTGCTGGCCCATTTCTGGATGGTGCTGACTATAGAGCCTCTGAATTTTACAAAACAAGTCCAGAAGTAGAAATTTGAAGAACAAGCCCTAAAAATGGCATTGTAGTCCTCATGCAGGGCTCTTCCTTAATTCCTTGGGCCCTTTCACATGTGGTAGTTTAAACATATTGGCTCCCATAGCTTTTAGGGAGTGACACTATTAGGAGTGTGGCTTTGCTGGAGTAGGTGTGGCCTTGTTGGAGGAAATATGTCACTGTGAAGAAGGGTTTTGAGGTCTCATTTGTGCCCAAATCATGCTCAGTGCCACAGTCTATGTCATGCTGCCTTCTGATCAAGATGTAGCCAGTACCATGTCTGCTTGCACACCACCGTGCTCCCCACCATGATGATAATGAACTGAACCTCTGAACTGTAAGCAGCCACCTCAATTAAATGTTTTTCTTTTTAAGAGTTGCCATGGTCATGGTGTCTCTTCACAGCAATAGAAATAAGACATACAGCATTCTGCATGTCTGGTTTCTGACTCTTTCAGGGTGCTGTCTATGGAAGACTACCAGATGAGTACCTTTTGGGGTCTCTTTCTCATAGTGTTTAGAGGTTGTCACTTGTGTTCTGTTGGATACATTTAACTCTCTAGTTCTATGGGAAGAATGATGTCTTTGGGTAAGCAGGTAAAGTCGGAGGACTTTGTTAATTTCCTTGGTTTTTTGTAAGTGTTGGCTCTTTGAGAAAGGCCATTTGCTTAAGAGCAAAGCAGAGTTTTTCAAGATAGTTTCCATTTTATTCCTGAATTTTCCCTTTGCTTAACCTGCTCCTTCCTCTCCTTGCCTTAGGATTATAAAAATGCTAAATGATGGTGGTTCTAGGTTCACATCTACTAGTGGAAAATCCCCTGTCAATGCAGGGAGCTGTCTAGATTGGCTGGGAGGCAGATGTCCCTGCTGTAGAGAAGGGCTGCCTTTACCTTACGGGAAAGTCCAAGGATCAGTGCCTTCCTGCAGAAGAGTCAGTGTGCAAGCTCCACCCAATAGCATCCTTCCCAGCAGGTATGTCCTGTTCTGAGGACCTCGTCCTTAGCTTTAACTAAAGAAAAGCTAAGGTGCTCCCAGCCAAGCTACTCTAGGATCACAACATGCTCTAATCATAGCTCCCTGCAGATCCTTATAGCCACCTGTGACTCATTCATGCTCAGCTTGTGTTTGTATTGCCTCTCCTTGTACATGAGCCTTCTAGAAACTTCTCTCCTAGCTGTGGGATATTTTCTTTTCTTCTTCTTCTTTTTGCCATGCTGATTCCTTCTGAATGTCTAGGACTTGTCATGAGGTCTAGTCTACATTGACACCCTTCTCAGTTTGTTCCAGTTTGAACTTGGCTAAGGCAGATGGAGGTACCCAAGGATCACCTTGAGCTGAAAGGTTCTCTTTTTTCCTTTGGAAACTAAGAACTTAGGGCAACAGACAAGAGCTATTTGAGGACCATCAGAATAGTGTCACCTTGAAAACTCTCAGCTCCTGTTTCCAAATTCCATGTGAAGTGACCTTGACCAATTAAGTTCTTGAAGTTTCTCAGTTTCCGTGCCCTACTGGACCAAGTAGGTCTCTCTGTTGCCTGTGAATAGTATGTGCTGGTTTGCAGACTGTCTCAAAAACTTTCCAACTGTCAACCAAACACTGGCAATCAGCAAGGTTCCTGTTGTGTAGAGAAAGGCACTAGCCCATGGTGTTTAAATATCTGGAAATGAGACATTATTCTAGGACCTTGGTGATGCTTGTCCTCACATCACAAAAATGTAGACATCTCTCAACATTGTCATTTACTTTGTGAGTATCTTATAACTTGCCTCAAGCTGTGCTCCTCAAAGCTACAGGCCAGGTTTCCCCTGCTTGCTTGTTTACTACACACCACTATCTTTCTGTCAATGATGTGTTTCATGGGAGATGAACCAAAACTCAGGTCCAGGCAGAGGGAGACTCGAGACACTGCTGTCCTCAGCCTTTGTGAGCGGTGTGCTTCAGATCCTGGGGACTCGGCACTCCTCACTGCAGACAAAACAACTCTGGCTTGACAGGTTCCCTGGAAGATTAGGGGCTCCCACAAATCTGAAATACGTGACCTGCTGTTGTGATAGCAGCCACCTGTCCAGGTCACCCGGGAGTGTCATCGGTGCTAACTAGACCAGAAAAAGTAATTATGTCATTGCAACAGGATGTGAAAACCAAGGCAGTAGCAGCAGCATGTCAGGGCCTAGAGTGCTAGCATGCTTCTTGACACGGGCCCCTAACTGCATTAATGAATGATGGTCCCTTTAGAGATCTACTTATTGGAGAGGCACTCACTGCTTGGTCCCTTCTACAACCAACATTGCTATTTGTTACAGTCTGAAAAGGTTTGCTTCTCTCAGATCACATATTGGAGCCCATCCCTTGGTCCTTAAGAGCATAACGAAGTTACAAGGAGGCAGGCCATGATAGTGTTAGTGTCCCTTGTGAATAAAAACAAGAGGAAGGTTATTCTACCCTGAGAGCTCCTTGTCCATAGGCCAAGTGAGGACACAGCAAAAGGACAGTTCTCTGCAAATCAGGAAGCAGCCCTCAGCAAGAAAGGGATCTGCCATCAATCACCATGACCTTGGATTTCATCTCTAGAACTGTGGAAGGCAAATTGATGTTGCTCAGTGTCACCTTCTGTACTCCCAGCTTGTTTCAGTCACTGAGTGAAGACCTATCTATCTGTCAGAGCTGTGTGGTAAGAGCCTCCTCTGTCTGTCTAATATCAGCGCCACTGACCACATCTGACTCTAGGTCACTTAAAATGTAGTCACTGTAATTGAGAAACTGAAAATACAAATTGCATTTCATTTTCATTACTGTGAATGGGAGCTTAAGCAGTGAAGTGGCATGAATTTCAGTCACTAACCTGAATACTGGTTTGAGCAAGCAGTCCACAGGATTGGAAACCTATAAAGAGGCTCCCATGCAGCATATCTGTGGTGATATGTTACATATTTAATAAAACCAGCTTGTAATATCAGAGGATAGAGCCATCACTGCAGCCCTTTTCTTTGAGACTGGGTTTTCTGTGTAACAGTCCTGGATGTCCTGGAACTTGCTTTGTAGACCAGGCTGGCCTTGAACTCACAAGACACCCTCCTGTCTCTGCCTCCTTCAGCAAATCCTACCAGCATGTGCCATGACAACTAATCTTTGCCCTGTGCTGCCGCTGCCATACACTTCTGAGACGTTTCTCTTCAAATCCTTTCCATGTCCTACACTGCATGTCTATATTATACATTCTTCTCAGGATAAAACACATAGCCAACAGATTCCAGTAGAGAACAGGAGAATATGATAAAGCTCCGGAGGAGGGTTGGTCACTGGACTCAACTTGACTTTCCCTACTGATTTGTACCCTGAAAAGTCACAGGAACTCTGTGCAATAAATACTGTGTTTTTGCTTTTCTGACACATGAAGGGAACACTAGAGCACCTTAGGACTTTTTCCTTCTGGCCCCATCTATGAATTGTACTGCTGCTACTTTGTGGAAGTCAAGTTCATTCTGTCCTGAGAGACGCAGAGAGAGCCTTAGATGCTCTTTCTTGAGTAGGGGACATTTACAGTTCCATTGTCACCTGTTCCTGTAAAGCTTGCCTCCTGGCCATTCAGTCACCACCCAATAGATTGCAAGTTTAGGTCAAATATACAGCTGCATCAGGTGTAGTAGGAAAGGCCCAAAGGGTCAAGGAAATTGCTTCAAACCAGTTTCCAAGGCATGCACATAAAGTACTTCCTTATGAGCCAACCTGGAGTCTACCTTAGGGTCTAGCAACAGCAGCTGTCCAATGTTCTTGATTGCTCAAAGTCGGCCTAACAATAAACACTGTCAGATCTCCTGATTATACCCATCCAAGAGGGACATCCAGGCAATATCACCAGATCATGACACAGACTGGGTGCTGGGAGGAGGGTATATAAGACTCTCCCCCATTGTTGAATAAAGAAATTAGTCCTTTTCAACTGACTCCCAGGGTCTGTGTCATTGACTCCATGCCTCTTTGACCCCTCCTCCTGAGGGAACTGTTAGGACCCAGCAACAATCAGGAACTTATTCTGAGGTTCAGACAGAAGAGCCAGGCCATCACTGAACTATTGCTGAAGGCATTAGATACCTTAGCTGTGTGATACAGAGGTCTCTAGATGGAACTGAACTAGAAGCTTCCCCATGCTGGCTAGCTTTCCCAGTACCAGAAAGTGCTATTTAATCTGCTGGGGGTGGAGAGGACATAAATAGTCTTACCCTGTCCATGCGATCAAATATCAAGACAAGGTATGCCCATTTAAGCAAAAGTGGTCCCACAGTTATGGAGGTAACCAGCCAGTCACCTCTCTTTGCTGTTGTGACATCTGATGGTTTGTGGGTCCTGCGGGTGGTCCTGAGCACAGTAGACTGGGATATGGGGGCCTTCCTGCAGTTGAATTTTAAAGTCATGGGTGTCTGTGACTTCAGACAAAACTCCATGTCACCCATCTTTCTGTTGAGTGTCTGATACCTTCAGGCTGATACAACTAAAATGCCAGTCACTGAATATCTACAGGCTCTTGTCTCATACCTACATAAGGCATAGTTATTACGATAACAGGTAAAAGAGACAATTCATGTACTTCTGTGAGCGATACTGTAAAATTTGGAAAGTTAGCAGAAGCATCCGGGTGTTTTTCTTATGTTCCTTCCAGCAAGTTTACACAAAGAATGCATATGAAGACATTTTGCCTCTGGGTTTCTTAGGATCTCCCTTGCCCATGTTTAGTTGATTTTCCTCGGTGAGGCACAGAGTCACCCATTGTCCGACTTGCCCTCCACTGTCTCTATGGAGCTCAATGTACTGCTCAGAAAGGTGGAAGACCATGTCTGCTAAGGAAAAGGGAAAATTTGAAGACATGGCAAAGGTTGACAAGGCTTGTTATCAAAGACAAATGAAAACCTACATCCCTCCCAAAGGGGAGACCAAGAAGAAGTTCACAGACCCCAATGCACCAAAGAGGCCTCCTTCAGTCTTCTTCTTGTTCTGTTTGGAGTATTGCTCAAAAATCAAAGGCGAACACCCTGGCTTATCCATCTGTGATGTCGCAAAGAAACTGGGAGAGATTTGGAACAACACCGCTGGGGATGACAAACAGCCCTATGGAAAGAAGGCTGCCAAGCTGAAGGAAAAATACGAAAAGGATATTGCTGCTTACAGAGCTAAAGGAAAACCTGATGCAGTGAAAAAAGGGGGTGGTCAAGGCTGCAAAGAGCAAGAAAAAGAAGGAAGAGGAATATGAGGAAGATGATAAAGAGGCTGAGGAAGATGAAGATGATGATGATGATGAAGTTGGTTCTAGCACGGTTTTTTCTTGTCTATAAAGCATTTAACCCCCTGTACATAATTCACTCTTTCTAAAGAAAAAAACTGAAATGTAAGGCCGTGTAAGATTTGTTTCTAAACTGTACAGTGTCTTTTTTTTGTATAGTTAACACACTACCGAATGTGTCTTTAGATAGCCCTGTCCTGGTGGTAATTTCAACAGCCACTAACCTTGCCTGGTACAGTCTGGGGTTGTAAATTGGCATGGAAATTTAAAGCAGGTCTTGTTGGTGCACAGCACAGATTAGTTATATTTGGGGACAGGTAGGTTTTTTGGTTTTTTTCCCACCAAATTGTCTCTGCAGCTTACACGAAGATAACTGTTGTTCTGTTAACTGAATACCACTCTGTAATTGCAAAAAAAAAAAAAAAATGCAGCTGTTTTGTTGACATTCTGAACGCTTCTAAGTAAATACAAATATTTTTATTAAAAAATTTGGACATATTGAAATAGAACAAGAGGAGTATATATATTTTGAGATGATTGACACATCTCTTCTTGTTTGTTTTTGGTGGTTGCTTACTGGAAGCTCCTTGGAGCAACTAGCAACATTCCTGGGACGAAGTTGTCAGGAATGTGGCCTGGTGTCTCACACAGAGAATACACCCTTCTACCAAACACATCGTCTCTTTAGACCAACTTCTAGTTGGCTAAGTGTGGAGCCCTTAGTCCTCATATTTCCAAAGCTTTGGGTAGGTTAGACCAGTGATATTCCAATGCAAGCCAGTTAGGTAATTTTCCATCAGGGAAATGCAAATTAAAACTACTTTGACATCCCATCTTGCTCCAGTCAGAATGGCTGTCAAGAAATCAAATGACAATAATGCTGATGAGGACACTTGGGAGTACAAACCGATGCAGCCACTGTGGAAATCAGTGTAGAAATTCCTCAAAATGCTATAAACATAACTATCATTTGATCCAGCTACTCCACTCTTGGGTATCTACTCAAAGGGGTCCATATCCAGCTATAGTGATACCCATGTTCATCACCTCACAATTCACCATAGAAACGAAATAGTATCAGCCTAGGTGGCCACCAGTGGATAAGAGATAATAATAAACATATAGAACATTTACAAAATGGACTTTTATTCAGCTGTAAAAAATAGAACTATAAATTCTGTAGGATAGAACTTTAAAAATAATTATACTGATTTGGGGGTGGGTGGGATGTAACACAAGCACAAAAAGACAATGCTATACATTTCTCCTAAGATATGGATCCTAACTTTTTTCAAGTGTACAACTTGAAGTTTCTGTAGAGGCCTAGAAAGTAGGAACAAGCCACTGGGACAGGTTTGCCTTAAGAAAGGAAGAACATGTAGATAACGCAAAAGTAGAGAGGGGGATATTGGCATTGGAAAGCTTTAAGCAAGCACGTGAAGGGGGTAACGAAATGAGAGGGTGGTGAGGAGACCGCTCAGAACCAAGCAGGTATAAAAAATCATATAAAAATCTATATTATCAGCAAACTAAAACCTTTATTTTTCTAAAAGTCCAAGATTTTGGAAGAAAATACCTAGCATGGCTGGGGAAAAAAAGTGCTTTTAGAAGCTGTGGGTTATTAAGCAAAGTGTCCAGTGCCAGGTGCTTAATTATGAGTGCTTAGTTACAGAGATACCTGAAACTCCCCCAAACTCAGGCTTTTATCAGTCCTCGTGGTTGCCAACCAGAACTAGATGATAAGACCCCATTGCTGAAGGCATCAGATGCTTTAGCTGTGTGATACAGAGGTCTCTAGAAGGAACGGAACTAGAAGTTTCCTCCCTGCTGGCTAGCTTTCCCAATACCAGAAAGTGCTATTTAATCTGCTGGGGGAGAAAAGGATAAATAGTCTTACTGTGATGAGAACACTACTAACTATGAGATCAATTATCAAGACAAGGTATGCCCATTTAAGCAAAAGTGGTCCCACAGTTATGGGGGTAACCAATCACTTTTTGGATTCGAGATCCATTCTACAAAAGGGAACCAGTGCCTGATACTGTAAATCTGGTTTTTAAAAAAGAGTAAAAAACAAAACACGATCAGAGAAGTCATAAGCCATAAGGTGGGGGATAATACTGCTGTTAGGTAAACTGGCATAGTATCAAACCACCATCTAAATATTTATGTTTGCACCCATAGGAAACATGCTTAGTCGGAGAAGGCTCTTTTGGCAGAGAATGGTGAATGTAGATTTGTGACTTCACAAGGTGCTAAGAATAAGTGATTATTGAGCGCTCAGCTGTGGTGATATATATTTAATAAAACCTGGAATATCAAGAGATCAACCCACAGTCAAACTAGGCAGAGATCATTCTGGATCTCCGGCAGTTCTAGGGTTAACAAGAGCAGTGGTAACTCACTGGGAGTGGTGACCTACTTCTTTAGTCCCATAACTCTAGAGACAGAGAACTTCCTGTGTTTCTGTGAGTTCAAGGCTGTCTACCAAATAGAGTAGCTCATGCCTTTAATCTTAACCTGGATGGGATACAGCTGGGTGAAGAGGGTTTTTAAGGCAAGCTTAGGAAAACCGCAGATATTAGAAGAGATCAGGAGTGAGGCTGAGGAAGCTGGAAGATAGCTGGATGAGATTTGACTGTGGATTTTCTTCTTCGAGATTCCAGCCTTTCCCCGATATCTGACTCTGAGTTTCTTAAACTAAACATTTATACCACTCCTTCTAAGGCTCAGGGAACACCTCAGAATGGGGCCAAGAAGGAATGCAAGCTCCAGAAAATAGAAAGGCAGAGATGCTGCCATCTAGAAAAGGCCTGGTGTCAACAAGGATGGCTGCCACACAGTCCCTCATCCTTCAGCTGAAGCAGGTGCTCATTGAGCCTATGTGACAGTGCTCCGACAGATCCTGTGATTCTTTGTGACCAGCATGGTCACTGCCTTTTGTCCCATTGACCTTTACACAGACTTGTTCCTAGAGCTATTTAGGTCCTGTAGGATGTGAGATCATCACTAGCAGTGAAAATCTGATCTAGCCCAGGGGCAGTGAACTTGGCCTCAGATGGGTCCTGAGGGTCTCCTGTACAGGCTGGAATGTCCGTACAGGCTGCAATCTCACCTTCTGTGAGGCAGCTGTGACCTGAATGGAAGGTGCTTCCAGCACAAGCATCTTCAGCTCTCCAGTGACTTCCTTCAGATATTTTATTATCTTCAGCTTCCCTGAAAATTATGGCCTGGCAGAGCTGGAAGACTACTGGATTCATCTCTTTTCTTAAGTGAGGATGCTGTGGTCTAGCTGGCAGAAGCATACTGATGCTCTAGTCATACCTTAAGGCCAAATTCAGTCTCTGCCTTCCCCAGCAGCCGTCCTGCCCTCACCTCCAGAAAATCTTTCATTTTAACCTATGTGAGCTAGAATAGAGGAGGACTCAAGAGGAGGTCTTAGAACTTCAGGGAAAGGGAGTCTCTATTTGGTGTAGATCCAAGGCTCAGGGTCACAATGTGGAGACGGTTCTCACAGGGATCAAACTGTCCTGAGCCAATTTCAAATGGGTACACTTCAAAGTAGGTTGGAGTATAATTTTCCAGTCCTGCCTCTGACTATATTGATCCCCTGAAACAGATTGAGAAAGTAATTGTTTCTAGGCTGTGAAGTATCAGTTCATGTCAAAGCCTCACCAGGCTGTGTCCAGAATTAGAACCCTTTGATTTTTGACATACCTAGTGTGGAGGCTGCCAGGTAACAGCTGGGTCCTCTGCACCCATGTCCTCTCCTTCCCCAGTGTGCAGTCAAATGCCATGAGACATGAGAAAGTTGCTGGTCCTTGGCTTCAGCATGATTCCAGAGTCTTGTTACCCAGGTGTCCCCGCAGTGCCTGACATCTATCTTAAATGAGAAAGTCACTTTGCACATCCTGATTTTCACATGACATTCAGACTATTATTATCTGTGACTGACATCAGGATCTATTTCACCCCAAGCAAAGGCAGCGTGTGGATTCTGTCAGCACTGTCTGACATTATGCTGCATCTTCTCTCTTGGAAGCATTGCAAGCTTGTGCAATGCCAGAGATGTTCCTGTCTGTCTGAGACAGATGTTGAAGATGAATAATGTTTGGAAAGGATTAGAGATGTTGTCACAGGAAGAACTGAGTGCCAAGAGCGACTGTTGAAGGTAGCATAGGATCTGATGATGGCCACGTGCCCTCAGCACTCTCTGCTTCCTTAGTGGTTTTCAGATGGTGGAATCTCTATACAAGTACCTAGTGGGAGGCTACGAAGGCAGGCAGAGCCTGGGAGCAGTGCCCAATTTTCTAAGGAATGATTAGCAGAATGGCACTTACATAAATATCCATCTCCTTTACTCCCCTCCTCCTATTGCTGTTCCACCAGATTGCAGAGCGCTGGTCATGAGGATAGTCCGTATTCATGCAGTGGGGCAGACAGTGGACATCGGTGTTTTCAGAACCTGGGATCCCTAGTATCTTGTAGGGTATGGTGCTTAGGAGGACCCAGGTCTTCTGTGACAGGTGCACAGCCTGGTTGTCAACTGAATTTCATCTCTAGCTTTTATTTATCAATACGCAGGTATCTTGCTTGCTTGTTTGCTTGCTTGTTAGAAGGGGGCATAGGAGAAAGTGAGAGCATGCAGGAATCATTGCAGTTAAAAGTGCTCACTGCACAGAGAAGCAAGGAGCGGTTGAGGTTGTAGAGTGACTCACATGCTGGGGTGCTCTGCCTTGCGCATATTGTCTTATTTAATCCATTGGATGAACCTGGGAGGCAAGGGTTGTAATACTACTTTTAGAAATGTAAAAACAAAGGCTGGGGAGGTGAGGGAGAAGGTAAGTGTTTGCTGTGCAAACATGAGGACTCTGAGTCTGGATCCCCAGCATGTAAAATCTGGCTGTGATGGCATGTGCCTGTAACCCCAGCACTGAGTCAGTAGACAGGACTGTGTGTCTTGGGGACTTGTGAGCCAACAAACACACACGGAATGGAATATATAAACAAAGGTTCTGCACAGTGTAAGTCATGCCTATCAGTCTGCCCAGAGGCTTTCTACATGGTGTGCTCTTGTATCTGCTGTGAACTTGATGGATACTAGATGGACAGATATGCCATGGATTTCTCCATCATGTACTTGTTTCTGGCTCTTCATCTCTATCTCTATGAGCAGCACAGAACTTCCTGCTGTCCTCTGCCTTTCCAACCCCAGGTCTAGCCTGACATGGCATGCCTTCTCTCAGCTCCAATCTCCTCCCATGCCTATCTTACTGCTCCCAATTTCTAGAGTGTCATCATACAGGAAGCCTTCCTTCACCTCCTGGTTATTCCATGGGCTTGGCATTCCTTCTGTTTCTCCACGGCAATGATTGCCATCCCAACACAGATCTGAGAACTGCCTCTTGTCTATGCCCACCTTGACCCCTAATTCCCACCTGAGTGTGATTTTGCCATTCAAGGGACACCTGAGCTTCTTGGAGATATTTTCTGTTGTCTTGTCTGGGAGTGCTTCTTGTATCTAGTGGAAAGACAAAGGTGCCACCCAAGAATTTGCAATGTATGGGATGGTCCCCATAGCAAAGCACTACTCACTGCAGAGTGAAGTCAATGTCAAGGCTGAGAGGCCCCAATTACTCCAGAGAGACCCTGGCTCTTCCCCCCTGTTCCTTATTATGTATATAGTTACAAGCACTCCATAATGTTGGCTGGGTATTACTGAACAAGTAGAGTTAAGGAGATAGCAAGATTCATGATGTCTTTCATCAAAGAAATCAGTCCACTTGTTGGAAACCTTCTCGCAATAGCTGCATGTCACCATGGAAACCTCTCTCTCTGCACCTTCCACATTATAGAAGCTCTGTCCTTATCGGGGTACAAGCTGAGCACATCAGCAGAAGAGATGACCTTGCCCTGACGAAATGCATTATTGTCTGGTAGTGTTTTCCCTGAATGTATTAGTAGAACTGTATCCAGTGAGCAGACCAAACACACACTGCTCTCCAGGTGATTAAATGGCCCTGATGAGAAATTACTTGGCAGAGGCCCTTCTTACTACAACTCCCAAGGAATTGTTCCACCATTTGTCCTAAGTGAGTTGAGTTAATGAGGAAGAAACTGGGTTTAAACCAACAGCCATGAGATCTGGTTGTAAGACAGGGCTTTCCAAGGACAAAACTGAGCTGAGAGCATGTCCTAGAGCTGGCATAGACAAGGCCAGGTTTCTTGTTAACCAGCCAGGTAGCTATAACATAAAACTCTGTGGTAGACTTTTAACTGCAGTAAGAGGAGAATTCCGGAAAATGCATGTTGTGTGATCCTTCAACCACACCTGCTCCAGCCCACTGAATCATCTGGAGAATATTAAATTCTAAACATAATCTTATGTTTGAAATTTGAAAGTGTAGTATCTCATTTTAAAACATAATTGTAACACATATGTACTATGAAATGTCACCATATCAATCACTTCACATAGTCATCTCTTGTAGGGTGAGATGACTCACCACTGACTCTCTCAGTAAATTTCAGGAAATAGCAGTATACAGCATGTTAGATAAGATGTTGTCACAAGTCACTGCTCTGCACACTGGAGTTCTAGAACTTTCTCACCTTATCATTGCACCTTTGACCAGCATTTCCCCACCTCCTGTCTTTAGCAGTGACCATGTCAATCTCTTCATTTGTCTTAGTTCCCATTTATAAGTGAGGACAGACAGTATTTTACCCCTTCTGCATAGCATATTTCATTTATTTTCTTCAGGCTCACTTACAGCAAGTATAGTATTTCCTTCCTTATTTAAGGCTAAATATTGCTCTATTATATTTATATGCCGCATTTATTTTTTTATCCCTGCTTTGACTGATAGATGCAGACTGTCTCTGTCTCTTGCTGCTGAGATTACTTTGGCCATGATTCTGGGGAAGCAAGTATCTTTTTAACACTATGATTTCAGTTCTCTTCGGACATATATCTAGTGATGGTATTGCTGTACCCATTCTTCTGGCAGTTTTGTGAAGAGCTTCACATTGTCTTTCATGATGGATGTACCAGTTCATACTCACACCAGAGCCCTATAACAGTGGTTCTCAACCTTCCTAATTCTGGGACATTTTAATACATTTTCTTTGGGTTGTGGTGACCCCAACCATAAAATAGGTATTTCATCACTACTTCATAACTGTAATTCTGCTACTGTGCTACTGTTATGAGTTGTAACATAGAAATCTGATATTCAACCCCCAAAGCACTCACAACCCACAGGTTCAAAGCCACTGTCTTACACCAAGGCTTCCTTGTGGGTACTTAGGGTTTGTCTTTTGGTAATCACTGTCCTACTTGGTGGGAATGTAATCTCACTGTGATTTTGGGTTCACATTTCCAGAACAATTGTTGTTGCCATTTTCAAAGACCTATTGGCTATTTGTATGTCTTCTTTGGAAATAGATCTTTTTAGGCCCTTTCTTTTTTTTAAATTTTATTTATTTATTTATTTGCCTTGGTATTTGCCTGGAAATGGAACTACAGACAGTTGTGAGCTGCCATGTGGGTGCTGGGAATCGAACCCGGGTCCTCTGAAAGAGCAGTCAGTGCTCTTAACTGCTGAGCCATCTCTCCAGCCCCCAGGCCCTTTCTTTTTAAATTGGTTGTTTTTGTTTTGTTATGGGATTGAGTTTGTCACATAGTTTTATATGGTATAGAATTTTTATATTGGTATAGAATTTAAAAACATTTACTCATTGTGTGAGTTGTCTTAACCTATTCTGCTAATCTTCATGACTAATGGTCACTTAGCCACATCTCATAAATTAAATTTGTGAATGACATTATATAGTTCAGCAATGCCTAATTGATATTTGCAATGTCAGTTTTTGGCTGTTACTAAAATGGAATCAATTAATGAATTAGAATATGACTCATCTGAGGAAGGACTTGAGGCAGATGAAATTCATATAATGTAGAATGGGAAGAGATGGAGGTGAATGCAGAACGAGAGAAGACAGGGCAGCAGTGAATTCCACAGGAAGCACACACATCAGTACTCTGCACAGAGGCTGAAGTAGATCGGAAGCCCAGTGCTTTCTGTCTGGCCTTTTCAACAAAGTGAAAAGGATGGATCCAGTTAAAGGTACATAGTACTTACACATGAAACTGTGACAGCCAAAATGAAATTAATCAATATGATCCAAAATCCTTATGTTAGGATCTATGGATTATTGTGGTTCATTTTAGTCAAATTCAAAGAAATTTCCTGAATCCAATTATAAGATAAATCAACTTTCAACCTGTATGTGCTTCTCACAGCTACATTACTGAAGATCTTGCTAGCTTGTAAATATCTTTCAAATCTGGAGTGGTGATTATAACATTTCTTTAAACATCAGATTGTGGAGGAGGTGAATGTTCAAGGCTGACCATCTTCTATTTTTACATTGTGCAGATGAGTTAGAAAAGTCAGGCTTTATTTTTGAAGTTAGCCACCAGAATTTCAGAAGAAAGAATGAGAAAATATGAGAATTCTCACACTTTTGACTCCTAGTACCCCAGTTTTAGGTGGGGCTCTCCAGTTACAAGACAGAGAAGTTGTTCCCATGTAGGTTTTAATCCTAGGGCCACAAACATGACTCATATGTATGAGGAACAGTGTGCACCCTTTGATGGTTAAGGTTATGGTTAGGTTTGGGTAGGGTTGATTAGGGTTAGGGCTCACAGATAGGATTTGGCTAGGTTAGTGCTGAGTTGGTCTTAGAGTTGTTTAGGGTAAAGATTAGATTAGATTAGGGTTGGGGTTGAATTTGGTTAAGATTAAGATTGGGTTACTAGGGTGTAGGGTTGGGGTTAAGTTTTCTGGTAGGTTTAGGGTGGTGAGAAAAATGTCTTAAAAAGAAGTATGTGAAAGTTCAAACTTTGCATTACTTTAACAATTGATTCCAGTTACCTGGGGCTGAATATTCAGATGTGATAAATAAGACATTAGCATCATTGATGTTAACTCTTCTGGAAGTATTTCCCCTGCATTTTCACACAGAAGCTATGGTCCAAGTGTCCAAAGTTGCATCTCATACTGGCAGACAATACTTATTATCATCACCACCATGTCATCAACATCTCTACTATAATCATCACTACCTCTTCTTGACAGCCTCACCACCTTATCATTAAAACCACCATCATCAACAGAACCATTCCTATTGCCATGGTCACCGTCATTTCATTATCACCACATGTACAGTATCACCACTATTCTTACCATGTTAGCGCCACTGCAATTATCACATTACAGTCTTACAACAGTCACTATCATCACCATAGTCACCAGGGTTTTCAATACCATCATCACCATCATTGTCACCAGCACCGCTATCACCATCATCATCTTCTTCTTCTTTACCTGCAGCAGTGTTTTACAGTTGTCAAAGTGATCATGAATTGACAGGTTATTAGAATAGCTGAGCTTGAAAGCAAGCATCCTTCTAGCCAGTGATGTCTGTGGTCCAGAAATTTTGACATTATTTTGGGTTCAGTGAAAGAAGGAAGTAGCAGATCCTGTACCTCATGGTTGGTAAGAAAGTTCTGCACTGCTCAGGTGTGAGTTTTGTAGCCCATTCATCTTTCCCATACAAACCCATATGCTGACAGGATAGCTAGCTGCATGAAAGTAAAATTCCAAGGGCGTGCAAACAGTAGGTAAACCATGGCCGACAGCTGCTTCTCTTGGCCCAAAGCAAGGGCTTCGCTGCAGAGAAGTGTACCAGCATGCAATACGTTTGATGCAGGACCAAAATGTGTTGTGTGTGTGTGTTGATAAAGTACAGTTGGAGAATATGACTGCTAATTTTTTCCTGGACTCAACCACTGGAAAGAACAGCGAGGGATTTATCTTGATCTGCTTTTTGTGAAGAGTTAAAGCCATGGTTACCCAGGTGACATGATGAATGCATCATATCAACAACCTGAATAGGAAAGAAGACAGTTGTTTGTAATGGAGACCAACGGCCTCACAATTTGTCTTTCCATGAGAAAGAAAATCCCAGGTAACTTTAGACAGACGTTTCTATTTCAAAAATCTGAATATTATGTCAACATGAAAACACAGTCACATCTGATCTTCCTGGGAGATAGGGAGATATATAAAGAGTCCCAAGAGAGAAAGAGAAAGGCTGAGCTGAGAATCTAGGCCCTTCTCTGCTACCAAACAATCCTGTGGTGGAGAAACCTTGGATTGAGTGCTCTAGATCAGAATTGCTTTGTTAGGGCTCTCAGACATAGTCTGCTAAAAGATCACATTGAAGCGTGGGTGGCCCCGAGAGGCCATGCATGACTGAGAAAATAGATATAATAGTCTTTATTTCACCTAGCTTGACTCAATACTTTTAATGCAACCTTACAACCTGGAGGATAGAGTGGGTTATAACTCCTTTAGTTACTTTGGCCTGCTCTGGATGTAGGCAGCTACTCCCTTCGGTAATTGATGAGAACTCCATAGCAAGCTCAAGCCAGGACCAAATGTCCCTGCCTTGGTCCAGCTGGCATCCCCTGTGACCTTATTGTCTCATCACAGGCATGCTGGCCAAAGCCTTAGCATCCTCTTAATGCAAGCAAGTATCATTTAACTGGCATCAGTTTTATAATTCCGCATTCTAGAAAAAAAATAGCCTGTGTTTCCCAGTGAGTGAATAGATCTAATATTTTTTGAGTATTTACTAGCAAACTTGGGTTTTTCCCAAGTCCCCAACGGCACCCCTTGACTCTGTGTATAGATGCCACTAAGGTGGCTGGTGCATATTCCATTCCTTCAAACCTTTTATATTCCATCATTTATTCACTATCAATAGCTCACACATCTTCAGAATAGAAGTGAGTCGCTCAAGGTTCCTGAGTCCACACTGGGAGGATGATCCAGGTATGTCCCCATTGAATACTTGTATCTGCAGGGCATCGAACTCAGTGCAAAGTTGCTATGATGAGCAGAGATGCAGCTCTTGACTAGGAGGGTGACACAGTTAGTGAGTTTAAGCCACAGAAGCTGCTGTAATATGAGTTAATTCCATTCACAAAATGATTCCACATACCATTATCTGGAGACATGGAATGGTTTACAACAAATAAGAAACATTCCCTGTGGTACAGAGTCCATGATCTGGGCACCGGTCCACAGCTGGCAGTCAGTACTTATCCTAGTAATGGTGGAGTCCTAGGGCTCTGAGCAGCTCTCCAGGGCTCTTTGTGTGCCCTTGGCCAAGTTATAAGTTGCAGAGCTGCAGGCTGGGACTGAGGGGGTTCAGCATTACCTAGCCTCTGATCATGCACAGCTTGTTTAGGCCTGGGATAAGCATCTCCACAGCTGGATCTGCAGACTCCAGTGCTGGGCAAAGCTGTTACCAATGCTGAAGAAATTATAGACTTTATAGCAATGTTACATGACAGATTATGGTCAAACATCCAGGACGTTGCTCAGTGTGTGCACCTATGCCTGTGTATGTGTTCATGTGTCTGTGTCTAAGGGAAATGAGTGGGGACAGACAGCAGTGAAGTGGGAAGATAAACCCTTCTACACAGGACCCCCACTCCCGGGAATGTTTTAAGAAGTCATTTTGGATCTTTAAATTAAAGCATTATTCCAGGTTTGTCTATGTTCCCCACTGAGTCTGAGGAAGCAGTCATCATGGGTTACTCTGCTTTTTATGTGATACTTAGAGAGAAGACACCCTGTCAAACTATTTGGTATCTTTATCTGTGAGATGGTTTCTGATTTCAGAGACATAAAATATAAAATAATGTATCCCAGCACAGTATTTCTGTCGACAGTGGAAAGACTTGATTTATAGATTGACAAGATAGATAGACACATAGAGAGACTAGTACATGAAGAGGTGACAGATATGTCTGAGAAAAACATAGCTGTATAGACAGACAGCAATGTTCATGGATAGGAGGAGACAGAGTCTCCTCCTCCTTAGCAGGTGATATACATTCAGATTCTAAACTGGTCTTTCCAAATGGCCATTCACAAAAACAGAAATCTCTGTCCTGAACCATCTCTGCTCCTGTAATCTTGAGTTTTTCATGTGACTTCAATGTCATCGTGCAAAAGACTGCCTATGTGGGATGATGGATAGTTACCTACAGCATTAAAACATTGCTCAACAGTGAATCTCATGGCCAAAGCACTGTGCCCAGACTGAGGGCCTCAAATTCCTGTGAAGAGCATGTGTGCCCAACTGTAGGAAATGGAAAGATGTGAAGCTGTTGTGGAATATTAGCTGCATTTGTTTAACTCTGTGAAGCTATGTTACTTTGCTTGTCTAAAACACCTCATTGGTCTAATAAAGAGTCGAGTGGTCAATAGCTAGGCAGGAGACAGAGATAGGTGAGGCTGGTAGGTAGAGAGAATAAATAATAAAAAAAAAAGAAATTTAGACTAGGGAGGAGAGAGAAAAGGAAGCAGGGGAAGAGGAAGAGGAGGATGCTGGGGGATAGCTACAGAGTAAAGAGGAAAGAAAGATACGTAGAATAAAGATAAAAGCCAAGAGACAAAATATAAAAAGAAATGGGATAATTTAAGTTAGCTGGCTAGAAACAAGCCAAGCTAAGGCTGGGCATTTAAAAGTAAGAATAAGTCTCTATGTATTTATTTGGGAGCTGGGCAGTGGGACAAAGAGAAAACAAAACTCAACTGCGTGAAGACCCCAACTACACAGCATATCCACCCTCCCCAAATGCCTCTCCATAAGCTCCTCTGCTTACTCCTTTCCCACCTTGTCTCTTTCCCTGATACATTTAGCTTTCTATATGTCTTTCTTTTCCCTTTTTGAAACAGAACTTCTGATCCTCCTCTCTCTGCCTCCTGAGTGCTGGGATTACAGTCATGTGTAACCATGGCCGTTATATCCTCAGCTTCCAAGTGTCTTTCAGTACTGACTGCAGGCATCCTGGCTGACAGCAGGGGCACTATGGTTCTCCACTCACTTTTTTCCACTGTTGTTCTAGTTGGCATCATGGACTGGGTCTGACTCTCATCCGAGTGTCCAGCGCTTAGAGTATGATGGTGCAGTACAGTAGGTCTCAGGTAAAATAGCTGAAATTAAAATTCTAAGTGAGGCAAACAATGATACAGTGGCTTCTGGGAGTTTAAAATTCAGTTATGCAGGACAAAGAAGCATAGGAAGAACAGAGGTGCAGCTCACTGGTCAAGCATCCTCCAGCACACAGGAAGCCTCATAGACCCAAACAAAAGCAACCAGATATAATTACATAACCAAAGAGTAGGGATAACTTTAAATTAGGAGATATTTGTTAGATACTCCGAGTATGTCAAGCAGTGTTGACTCTGAGCTTCAGGATCAAGAGGGCTAATTGCTCTCTTACATAATCATACATGGCCCACAGCTGAGCCGTGTTTTGAACTCAGGGGCCATAACTGCAGGTGACAGGAAGTTAACATCTGGCTGTTGGTAATACTGATTGTTATCCTTCCACACTTAATCATACATGGCCCACAGGTGAGGTGTTTTGAACTCGAAGGCCACAAATGCAGGTGACAGGAAGTTAGGATCTGCCTGTTGATAATACTGTTATCTCTTATCAGAAATGAGAACCACTGGCTAGCCTTGCCTAGTTTGCTGGACATCTGCCTTTGCCTGCTGTGTGTGATGCAGCATTGTATCAGTGATGAGGTTGGGGAATGAGCTGAAGAAATAGGTTCTCCCCGATTCCCTCCAGTCCACATTGCTCAGCCATTCCAGTCAGCTTGTACATTGCTCTTAGGACACCTGTCATTCATTAGGCAGTGGGCACCCTAAAGGCAAGGAGAGGCCTGATCCACTGTCATCTTTTTCTAAGCATTTGATCTATTGAGCATCATCATTCAGACTGCCCACAGAGGGGTGAGCAGGTACATGAGGCTCAATAATGTTATCTGCTTTTGGTTTCAGGACCAGGGTCCTGCCAAACAGCCAGCCATCCTTGCTCTCTTCCCTGCCCCCAATGGTGGTTTTGGAGGTCTCAGATGGGGCTGGACAAAGTGACTAAGAGTGAACAACCACCAATGTGACAGAACCTCACTGATCATTGGGGAGACATGAGGAATAGTTCTTGGAAACAGCCTGAGGATTTGGGTTTTAGTCAGTGATTTGACTCTTTAAGCTTCACGCCAGTGCTGTGCATTTGAGGGATGTCCATATAATTGTGGTTTTCTTGGGTATGGTCACATCTGTGATCATATTTCCTATAGACAGTCAACTAAAGCAAGGCAGCCAAGGACAGGAGGCCTTACCTCACAGACGTGCTGAGAAGAATCACAAGAAACAAGGTAGTGGTGTTTAGCATCCCACTAGCTCCCCACTAGTTCTGTGGGGGCCACATATTTGCAGAACAATGGAACTACAGGTATAACATTAGTGTAAGTAACCCCCACCACACACACACACACACACACACACACACACACACACACATCAGTTTCTTTAAGGCGGAACAAGATAGGTAGCTCAGGAAAGACCTTGACTGAATTATCTGCAGCAGGTAAAGGGTAGAACTAGGGATTTCTGGCTACTCTCTTACATTGTCAGAGGCAAGAAGGAGGTAGGCAAGATTTTGACCCCTTCTTGCTTATAATTCAGCTCTGGAGTCTTCAACATTGCTGTAAAGGGGCAGGAGAGCAATTGTAGGTACAGTCTACTTCCCAGGAGACCATGGGGGAATCGAGGCAGCCCCAGAGAATTGTTACCTGTTAATAAACCACAGCTCATTGATTGAGTTAAAAACGAAAAGCCAATGTGTGTTTCTTATAAGCAGATAAGCTGAAAGAGAGAAAAGAATTCCAAAGCAGGATTGTGTACATGCCTGCTGAAGAGACCACAGAGTTCACATCATATACAGTAGACATCAAAGCAGAACGCTGATTGAACAAAGACAGTGATTTTATATTGTAAAGGGTCTCATTCGTAACAAAGATATATAATTACTATCACCTTTTACACATCTAATTATACTGTCCTTAAATAGCTAAATAAATGTCAGCCATTTCAAAGACATGGACAGAAACAAAATCAAGTGAGAGACTAGATGTCCGCCCGTCTCTGACAGGTCATTCAAGCAGATTGTAAACAAAGCTAGAGCTAGAGAGCAGAGGAACAAAGGAATTAGGAATGATTTCTTACAGAAGCAGGTATCCTGGGTAAAATGTAACTTGCCCTCCATATTCAGGGAAAAGGCGGGAGAAGTGCATTGAGTTCTGTGCTGAGAATAAAATTCTCAAGCTGAGGGAAGCAGACTGAGTTATAGAAGGACAGTGTGCAGCCACAGGAAGAGAAGGGACAGACGTAAGAGAGGTGGGGGGGGACAAGAAGAGAAGGAAGGGAAATAATCTGAGATGCTTAGTAGATAAAAGGCTTGCATACAAACACCAGGGCCAGATTTCCAATCCCCAGAGCACATGTGGAGCTGGGCACAGCAACTTGTACCATAAGATGGGAGGTAGGGATGGGAGAATCCCTGGAAGCTTGTAGACCAGCGATCTTGTCTCAAACAAGACAGAAGGTGAGGATTCATACCTGAGGTAGTCTTCTGACATCATCACATGTGCTTTCACACACACACACACACACACACACACACACACACACACACACACACACACACCAGAGAGAGAAAGAGAGAGACTTCTTTATAATACTGAGATTTAAAATAAGACAAAATTGAATTGCAGACCCGTGTGCCATGATGATGCTGCATGATAAGGGCACTACGGTGTATACTATAGCTGCTCAACTCATACATACTTCTATGTTCTCTGTCCCCCAGCAACGTTGTTGTGGAACCCTCTCCTCAGAACTGGAACATTTCCTCCCAGAGGGAGGCTAGTCAAGATTCACGAAGTAGGTATAACTCACAAGTCTCAGAAAATTTCTCAAACAAGACTCACATGGCCCCTTGCCAAGGTTAATGAAGCAGTTACCATTGCCGGAGAGAAGAGACTTTCGGTGACTGGCATATCTGCCTGAAAGCAATGCAGGGATCCTCAGGGATACAGGTTTTGTGAGATATTAGCCATGCTTGGCTGGGGTTTTGGATGATCTGGCTGCTTTTGAGCCATTGATGATTTTGTAGGCAACTCTCAAGCTTCCTCCTCTGAATTCTTTGATCCATGTCCTTCGGAGTGAATAGACATTGGTTTGTGTTGCCCCAGGAAGAATCACACAATGCTCATAAATAGGCATAATTCAGCAGTCTGCTTTCACCATTTTCTTCCATGTTGTTTAGGTTGAGCTCCTCCAGGTCTTGTGGATTTTGTCACAGTTGCTGAATTCATTTGTGCAATTGCCATGCTGTGACCACAGAGCACCGTTTCCTTGTGACCAACCATTACCTCTGGCTCTTCCAGTCTTCCCACCTAAACTCTCTTCAACAATCACTGAGCCTTGAAAGGACGAGAGCTGGTATAGACATCGCCCTTAACACTGGTCCTTCCACAGTTTCTTACTCCTCCTACATGTCAATGAGTTCCACCTTGATTTTATAGGGACCAAACTTTTACATAGTTATATAAATATAACTGTAATGGGAGCTTTTACCTGGATTCTCCGAGTCTCAAAGCATGTGGGTAACCTCTGCCCAGCCTTCCAGGGTATTATCATCTTGACTTCATCTCCTGGCAAGAGGAAGGGCAATTTTATAGACATTTACTCCACTCTTCATACATAGACTAAGTAATCATTCTGTGAGATCTTTTAACATACAAGTTTGTCTATTCCAATTATAGATTAAAGGAACAGAAAACTGACAGCCAGGTAGACCATAGCTACAGTGGATCTGGATGAGACTGGACTCGTGTTATCAGTGGTCAGAAACATATCCTCTAAGTTAGGAGCAATGATGACCCCGGGTGCCTGTTCTAGTTCAATTGCTGGGATAAACAACCCTAACAAAAGCAATTTTGGGGAAAGGTTTTATTTAGTTCAGAATCCCAGGTTACAATCTGTCAGTGCAGGAAGACAAGGTAGCAGGAATGTGAAGCATCTAGGTACAGCCACAGTCAGGGACAGAGAGAGGGGAACTACATATGTGCCTGTCCTCAGCTGGCTTTCTTCCCTTTTAATAGAGTCTAGGGCCCCAATCCAGGGGACCTTCTCAGTTTTATGTTGCACAACAATTAACATAAGTGGGATAATCTCCAGAAGACAGGCCCACAGGCCAGCCTGATCTAGACAGTTCCTCACTGGGACTCTCTTCCTGGGTGAGTCTAGATTGTGTGACAAAAATAATAGTCACGGTATTCACATCAAATCAGACCCTGGTTCCACATTTCTTGGATGTTTTGGTACCTATTTTTTTTCTGACTTATGTTAGAAGAATTGAATGGCTCTCAGTTCCTTCCAGAGAAGTTCCTGAAAAGTTAATATGTGCGTTGGTGACATATTTTTCAGTATTGTCTCCTGGACACCCAGGCTCTGCTCAGTGCATGAGGTCTGGGCTCAGGAGCTAGGAAGAGGGAACTCTGTCCTGTTGAGGTGGCTGTCCCCTTTCAGCTAAAAAAGAATGGACTTCAACTAATGAATAATAAAAGTTAATTTTCTGTGTATAAAATATGTATAGAAAGTGAGAACAAAAGTGTAGAATAAAAATAGCAACTAGAAGCATAATTAGAAAAAGAGCCAGTTTTCAGTAGACCAGTAGAAAGTATTAACACAATCTCCAGTTCTTTTTCAGCCTTTAAACACTGTCCAGCTGCCAAAAGGTGCTGTACAGCTTCCAGAAGTGTGTGTGTGTGTGTGTGTGTGTGTGTGTGTGTGTGTGTGTGTGTGATGCAGTCTTCCTCTTTCAGTTACTTCCTCCAGGAAACACCCTCACCCACCTGTTCAGAGACTTACCTATTAGTTAACCCCAGATCCAGTAAAGTTGGCCAACAAGGTTAATCAACATACAGTGTAACCTCATGTGACAAAAGGGTCTTTACAAGTATGGCTGGGTACTGTGAGATGAGAGTACCTTGAATTGTCTGGGAGGAGACAAGCACAGATGTTTATAAAGGCAGGTAGAGCTGTCATGGAGAAGAGCGGAATGATTGGGGTTCAGTCAGGACTTTGGATGCTTGCCTCAGCTTTGACGTGGAGGACCAGGAGCATGGAATCTCTGGGGGGAAGACTGCCCTTCTGACACCTCCATTTTAGGAGTCCTGGCCAGAAAATGATAAAGAAGGACTGATAAATTCTCTTTCTTTGGCGAAGTGGAAAATTGTCACTGAAACCACACAGGCTTTGTTTTCTGGGGGTTGAGGGGGGATTTGACATAATCTTTTGAGAAGATGTATTCGTAAAATGTGTTAACTTAAAACTGACCTAGTAAGTCTACTCCCACAAGTTGTCTCCAGTGAACTACAGGAAAGTATATGCAAAAAATTATCTTAAATTGTGTTTTCAGTATTTATAATATGGCCAAAATTGAAAACAACCTGAAAGCCCCATAATATAAAATAAATGAGTGATTTAGAGTAAATGCAGACTGAAATAATAGACAACAACAAAAATCAGTTTACATCTATTGATATTGTCCAAGAGACTATGATGTATATTCCTTAGTGAACAAGAGATTACACAACAAAAACCCTACAACAATGACTATAATAATAATTCACAAAAGCCTGAAAATTATTCATGCATGTACTAATAGAACTCTGTTTTCTATTATGTCATGACTTAAGAGTGGTTTTTGCTTTCATTTTTTGTGTTTGTTTGACTCCTTTCTTTGCAATGAATATGGACAATATTCATGGTTCATACAGATGATGAATCAAAATTACATGATGGGACACACAAGAAACAGATTAAGCATTTCAAGGACAGAGGACATCAGGTCTTTAGGAAGAGTCCAAAGTTGTTTTTTAAAAGTAACTCATGATCATGCACGTGTGTATGGATGCACAACCATGCATGCATACACTCACATACATGCATAACCCTAAAATGCATGGTCAACAAAGGCCTGATAAAAGTTTTAACTCCCATGAGCCATAATAATGTTTCTTTCCATTTCTTCCTTTGTACTGCTGAGGAAGAATTCCTTCAGTAGGTTATATCTATGGTCTCAAAAGTAGCATCTATTTTCCAGGGGTGTTCAAATGTCCATACAGCTACCTCCATTCTTGCATACATCCTGCTTTGAGTATGAATGCTGAAGTAGTTACCTATTGCTTTGCTGAATTAGGTCACAGACACCATGATGGCTCTGCTGGGTGAGTCACCTGAGTGCCACAGTGTTGGCAACTGCAGTGCCCAGCAAGGAGAAAGCTCAGTCTCTTTGCCAAATGAAAGGCCAACATTTTTTCTACCACTTGGATCCCATGGAGAACTTTAAGATTAATTTAACTTGATTAATTTCCCCAATTTATTAAGCTGGAGAGATTTTATTTTAAAATGCAATTGCATTTATCTCCTGGAGTCATTATAGATTTGAACCACTGATCTGCATTAAAACAGCCATAATTAGAGGAAACAGAACATCTCTTTTGGTGGAGTCCCTGGTCCCTAGCCTCTGAGCTGCTATCTAGACACTTTATCTTCAGTGGGGGACACAGTGTTTTGTTCATTCAGATTTATCCATTCTTCAAAGCAGAGATGGAGCTCAACTTCAAAAAGTGACCTTGCAGTTGGAAGTTGGCATCTCAGTCAGGAGGAAGTAGAGAGTGTCGCCTGAGAGCTGGGAAGGCCTTGCAGGGAGTCCCTGAGACAATGCCAAGTTTTGAGAAAACAAAGCCTGTGTGGTTTCAGGGACGCCTATGTTTCTTCTGGTATTCTCAAGGGAATGGCTGTCCTTTCTGAATCTGATGTCCGAATTTCTCCAGCAGCACCCTTCCCCACTGAAGATTAATATATGGGTCCTTCAAAGCAGAAAACACAGGGTGTTATCATCAGAGCCAGTACTATTGGCCCATGGTATCTGGTCCTTTGCAAACCAAAGGGCTTGGGTTGTCTGAATGTCAGTACTTTATCAGTAAAAGAAAGTGGCTGACCTCTGTTCTAGTCACCTGTGTGACTGACAAAGCCAATTGCAGTACTGAGCGAAGCAGAGTGGCTACCATTGTCCAATGATGTGTCAACTCTCAGATGGTGACATTAGTCCTCACATGAAAACTTGGGTGGTAAGGACAAGTCCATTAATAAGAAATCAACAAATCAGCAACTGATGACACAGTCCTCTCCAAATTTTGGTCTCTACTTTATATAAAAAGTGGATGTCAGGGTTGGGTAGTTGGTTCAGGCGACAGTTGACTAGCATGTGTTTCTGGGTCCAGTTCCTAGCACCACGTGTAACTAGATGTGATATCATAGTCTATAATCCTAGCTGTACATCCCAGAGGCAGGGGAATCACAAGTTTAAAATCATCTTGGCTACATATCAAGACTCCATCTCAAAAAAAACAAAAACAAAAACAAAACCACACAAATAGCAAGTACTTAAAGTAAGACAGACAACCTCTCTTACACACACACTCCTAGCCCTCCTCTGAGGTCTAATCCTGGGGCCTGGGCTCCTGGTCATGAGGTGAGTCTTGGGATTCAGAACTGTTCTTTATGTGTCCAAGCTCCTTGACTGATTCTATTAACCAACCAGGCCACCCTCTTCCTCCCAATCCCTGTGGCCACAGCCACACTCACTGTTTTCAAATGTTTTGAATTTCAAAGCAAATGAGAACATTGCTACTTTATGTGAGGCCCCACCATGGTAACACTAGAAAAATATGAAACGAGAAAGTCTAAACCTTAGAGAACCACCAGACCTGGTGCTTATTTTGAGATTTTTTCAAGGAGATTTGAATGTGACATTGAGAAACAGCAGGAAGCTGATGTTGCTATTTAAAAATTTCAGTAGGCTAGTAATCCCATAATGTGGAGCTTCTGAAAATCACTCTGGAGCGGAAATATTATTTTTAAAGACCACAGTCATTTCCAAGCTCTGGAAGTGGAGAGAGGCACAGTGAAAGGCACTAAGGACATGTGGGCTGAGATGTGACAGCAGCCTGGATTCCTCCAGTAGAAAGACAGGCAGTGTGATGGAGTTTAGGCTTCAGAGACTGGAGGCTATTCCAGGCTGAGACGTTGTTTGGCATCTGGAAGTTGAATGTCTAGGCAGCTCAGGGTGCTGGGAAACTCCTCTGTTGAGCTGAAATCTTCCTCTGGCTCTTCTCCCCCCCACCCCTTCGTATTGAGCAGGCTCTTCTCTGTCTCTTTCATTATGCCTTCTCTTCAGTTAAACTACCCTCTCTTGGTTACTTGCTTCTTAGCACTTGGCATGGCTGGCAGAGGTGCGGCCATGGTACCTATGGACATTTGCTAAGTAGGCGTGTTGCCTGAGCCTGAAATTCAGTGCAGCTGGCATCTTTCCAACTCTGAGGAAAGGACTGTCAGGGCCTTTCCTGTGCCCATTTACGTTGCCTTTACCTGTCTGCCTCTCCTGTGACAGCTCACCTGGAGCATCTCTGAGAAAGGCTAGAAACTCACTGGGGCCTCTTATCCCATGAGACAGTGTCAGGCTCAAATTAGGGAGTGCAAGGCTTTGTAATGTATGGACCGTGATGCTGTTATATGATAAAAAGTCAAGCTGCTGTTCTCCAGAGAACTCCCTCACCACCACCACCACAAAGGATCTCTGCTCATGTGACCTGACCTCAGAGAGATAGGTCCTGCCCACTGATGACCCTGCTTTGTAGCTACTCAGAGATAATGAATATGCATACATCAATGGTGGATGCTGGCTATGCATGGAGATGTCGTATAGCTGTCGTGATTGCTTTTCTATTGCTGTGAGGAAACATCATGACCGAGGCAACTCATAGGAGGAAGAGTTTCCTGAGATTTTACAGTTTCAGAGGGTGAGTCCTTGACCATCATAGCAAGTAACATGACTACAGGCAGGCAGGTATAATGCTGGAGCAGTTGCTGAGGGTTTATATCCATATCCAAAAGTAAGATGCAGTGAGAGAGAGAGAGAGAGAGAGAGAGAGAGAGAGAGAGAGAGAGAGAAAGAGAGCATGTGAGCACTATCTGGGGATGGTTTAGGCTTCAGAGACCTCAAAGTCTACCAGTTGTCACCTGCAACAATTCCTAATCCTGCCCAAATAGTCCTACCAATGGGAAGAAGCATTCAAACACATGAGCCTATGGGCTGCTTCTATTCACACCACCACGGCAATGATCCCTTGGGTGACAAACATTTCTATCTTAATGGTAGCCTTGTTCTAAAGGGGGTGTAATATTCTATCCTACAAAGAGGCTCCTTAAAACTCAGAAAGCAAACATCTAAAAGGCTTCAGGAAATCCACGAAACTGACTAGATTCACTATGGCCTGCCTTCCCCAAGCACATAGGCCATGAGAACGGCTGAGAGCTACACTCCAACAAGCTGAGCTACGGAAGAAAGACCAGCTATGTTTCTTGCAGACTGCACTTCACTCCAGGCTTTCAGCTCTTGTGTGTGGTAATAAGTTTCTGACCTGTCTGGCCTGTGATCCAAACCCACAGACCCATGGTCCCACAGAAACACACAAAGGCTTTTATTAATTGCATGCTGTTTGGCATATGGCTCAGGCATATTGCTAGCTAAGATGCCCTACCATAGGCCCAAACAGCCCCTTTATTAATGAAAGATATTCACAACATAAAGAGAATATTCTATCATCTACCTTATCCTTGTGAGTCTGAAAGATTTTTTATCTAATATACCTTTTATAATAACTAAGGAAAACTATACTTACAACTATCTAATCTTCAACTACATCAAAGACCACAGAAGAATATAATATTACCTGAGTAAGTAGGATGTGCAAGCAACTTCCAAAATCTAGATATGACAGTCACTCAAAATTCCTTTGTAATGTTGGGTCATCCATCTTTAGCCTACAGGCCTAGAGTCTCTGGCCTGTCTTTCAGTAAAGCAGGAAATTTGAAGAACTGATCTGCCCATTCTGGCATGGTTCATCAGTTACTTCTCTGTGTGCCTTGCAGAATGTCTGGCAGTTTTCTCCGTGAAGCAGGAACCTGAAGGACCATCTCAGCTTGTTCTGCCAAAGTTCAGAGGTCACTTTCCTATGGATCCTGCAGTGCTCTACTTAATGGCAGTGGGAACTCTAAGATTCCCCAGGGTTGAGGTGGAAAAGGTTTCACAATACTTAATACTGCTTCCTAGAATTGGGAAGAGGTTTGCTCAAATCCCCACCAGGAATAGCATCACACTAACAGGTAGCACTAACATATCTGCTCTGTGGCCACCATGTGGTAGGCTGACATAATGTCACTACAAATGACAAACAACAAAACAGACAAGAAACTGGATTTAGAGCAGTAATTCCATACCAGTTTCAGTTAGATATAGAAGTCAGCAGATTCAGAGATGCTGCCAAGCTTATGGTATTTCACAGAAGCTGCACAAGCAATATGGGGAATGGTCTCAGACAGGCAATCTTCTGTCTGGTTGGTAGATATTGCTTAGCTGTGGGCAAAGGGGATCAGCCATCAGCAGAAGGTGGCCTAGATTGTGCACCCTGTAGAGTGTTCCTGAAGGAAGAGCTCAGGTACAGATAGGATAATGAATGTGTGGGCAGAATGAACGAGAGGTGGAAGACAAGGGATCAGTTCTGCCCAAAGTCCCCAGAGGGATATGTTAAAGTTGACTTGCAGTGGGGAGCTTGGGGCATTTAGTTCAGCCCCTTTTATTGGATTAGATTGGCACATTGGGTCCCCAGAATCACCAGTTCCCTGCGTACATGTTGAGCAAATATCTGAAAGTTTCTCACCTGCATTGAGATCAGTAAAGTCCAAGGTGAAAGTTTTCTAGCTCTGTCCCCAGGGGACTTGGAGGGATATCACCAACATCTGCATGGGAAGAGATGTCAGAAAACAGAGAGGTAGGCAAGTCACTTCAGCCATTCTCCTTGGCCAAGGGGATCTCTGAGAATCTGCCAGTGGAGACACAGATGGGAACTTGGGACCCCAGGAGGAAGACAACATCTGTTCACTTTCAGCTCCCATCAACATTGCCTAGGAACTCACCTACGCTGGACCATTTGTTTTGCTGAGGTCTTATTTGTCCTAAGGCTAGCTGCCCAGGGGCTCCAGTGAAGACCTCATGAGTTCTCTTCCTGCAAACCTTTCCAGTCCTACATGGACTATGGTTTGCTCGGAGCCTTTTCAACCCATTGGTCATATTAGTCATCTCTCAGTCAGTGCATTGTACTTATTCTGTTAAAAATCTGTGTGTTACAATAATATATGTACACCAGTACCATAAGATCCATATTTTGTATGCCACACTAGTTACTTTTCTTATTATGGTATCAGAAAGTACCTAACAACAACAGCAAAAAAAAAAAAAAAAAAACCCAGAACAAAGAACATTTATTTGGGCTCAGTGTTCAAGGATATAGCTGATGTCGGTAGGTGTGAGAAGCAGATGGTCACATGGCATCTGAAATCAGGAAGCAGAGAGAGAATAATGCTGACCTTCAGCTCACTTCTACATTTTAAGAATCAAATCCAAGACCCCTGACCATGGAACAGCATCATCAACACCTAGGTAGCATCTTCTCGCATTAACTAACACACTTTAACAGCTATGCCAGAAATTTGACTTCTAGATGATTCAAGGTCATTATAATGTAAAATCTAAGGGTGTGTTTACTGTATAGTCTATCAGTTAATATGTGAAGACATGCTGGTAACAATACACCTGGGATGGGTTCCATTCCCTTAACTGTTCTCTGAAGTCTGAATACTGGGCCAGTCAGGGCCTGTGGAACAATCAGCTCCCTAAGAGTGACACGACTCAGCAGGTTAAGGTGATCCAAAGTTGTTGGGGCTAAGAGGTCTCCGTGTTTATGGGAAAGTCAGGATTTCCAGCACCTGAGAGAACTCCTCCTTCAGTCTCTTAGTCAGTGTTCTACTGCAGTGAAGAGACATTGAGACCACGGCAACTCTTATAAAGGAAAGCATTTAATTGAGGCTGGCTTGCAGAGTCAGTGTTAGTACATGATTGTCACAGTGGAAAATTTGGCAGCATGCAGGCAGACATGATGCTGTAGATGGAGCTGAGAAGTCTATATCTGAATCTACAGGTACCAGTGAGACACTGAGTCTTGCTTGAGCGTTTGAAACCCCAAAGCCAATCCTCAGTGGCACACATCCTTCAACAAGGTCACCCACATGCCAAGGAGGCCATGGGTTAGGGTTAGGTTTAGGGCTAGGGTTAGCATACCTCCCTGGTGCCACTCCCTGGTGACAAAACATTCAAATATATTAGCCTATGGGAGACCATTGTTATTCAAACTATCATAACCTCCATGAGGCCAGAAACTTTCTAGAACATTCTATCTCGCTCCTGAGAACAAGAAGAAAATATAGAAAGCACTCTAAAGAAAGATTTAGCCAACACAGTACTAAGGAGGAGTCACAGGCCCAGCAGGTGTGGGCTGCAGCAGACAGGTCTTGGGTTTATAGTAAATATGCTCCATGGTCCCTCAAATGCAAAATGAGGTGGTGCTGAGTGTCATAGTTTAAATGTGTCCCTTAAACCCATCCGTGAAAATCCCCACCCTGGGGACTCAGTTCTCAGGGACTGGGTTGATCAGTGTCCTTATGAGGGCGGGGCTAAAGGTGAGCTTCCAGCTCCTACCACCTTCTTCATTCTCTGCCTTGTATCACCGTGGGCTGTCCTCCACCATGCCTTCCTCCAACAAAGCCTTCATACATCAGATGCATGTGGCTGCACCTTAAACTTGCCAGTGCCCAGAATGGAAAATGGTTCTTCATAAATGACCAGCTGTGGTGTTCTATGGCAGAGGACTCATTCACTCACATGATGGTGTCATCTGATCAGTAGATGCCCTGCTGTCAAGACTAAACTAATGAGGAGAGGGAAGAGCTTTGCTCTGATGGACAGATGTAGGTGAGTGAGGCTGGACATCTAATAATAGGAGAGCTAATTAACACAGTAGCAATCGCTGTGTTTCCAGGCTCTGCAGGTATCACTTATATACCTCTGGAACTCTTTTTTTTCAGATAAAGCATTGCAAGCAACGCTTAATATCACCCCCCTCACTCCAACAGCACCTGATACAAAACAGTCAGAGGGTCCAGGAGAAGCCTGGGATTGGTAGACCTGTGAAATGAGGCTGGGACTCTGGCAACCCACCACCAGGCCGCCTCTTCCTCCACACTGAGGCTTCTCTTGAAAACTCCCATTCACTCACCCGCACACGCTTCAGCGGCCTCCGCTATTGTCTTGAGAGCTGTGGACATCAGCGGGACTGGCTCCTGTGTGGGCCTTTGTGTGTGTGTCTAGAAGATTCCATTCCTGATCTTAATCTGTTTGCTCTCACCAGTGGCTCATTCTCAGACAGCAGGGCAAGGCTAGCATGAAGGATGGGGGACTGTGGTCATAGGAACTCAGTGTCTGGTGGACTAGCTGTCATTGGCATACACGACTGTAAGCCCTCCACAGCTCTTGTGGCATATAGACACTTTTTATACGAGAAAGGGGGAAAACATGTATTTAAGACCAGTCATCTTCTGCCTACCTTCCAGGAGTGGTACCATGGAAACCAAGGGCTTTGGGTACCATGGCAACAGAGCCTCAGGTCAAGCCAGGTACTCTCTGCAAAGATGAACAGTGGGACCCCTGTGCTACAGGTTGTATCCCACACAGTCTGAGGATGCTCCGCTGACCTGGTGGGTTATTGCTGTTTCAGGCCAGATAGGTAGGCTGAAGTGGGTTTTATCTTTTGCTTTCCCATGAGGTGTTGTTTTCTGAAGAGCAATTTAATGCCGAAACCACGGCATCTAATGATTTCTCAGTGACTCTGTGTTGTGGAAAACAAACAGTCTGTCTGTGAGGAGTGACGTGAAGCAGCCTCAGGAGTAGACAGTAACCCCACTGGACTATCTATAGGACAAACCCTAGTTGTGGACCTGGCACTTACAAATGGCCCTTAGAGTACACTGTGTACCAAGTTAGGCAACATGAAGCTTAGAGAATAGTTTGCCAGTGGTGTACTGAGGATACAGATATATACTCTCCACCAAGGTTCTGACTGCATCCTTGACAGTCAATGTGGGTTCAGCTGAATGACACATTACAATGTGCCCTCAGTCTAGCACAGAGTCAGGAATTCTGTCTATGTGAATTCATGCAAGAAATGAACCAATGCCCCAGTCTACAAGTAAAATGGGTGCCTAGCCCTTTAAAGTTGCCTTTTATTTTCAATGGACACAGGATCATTAGTATGTGTTTGAGGGTTGCAATATGACATTTGCATCTGTGTTTGAGCATCCTCACCCCAGCCATAGCAGAGTTAAGGCTTGTCTTTCCAACTGGCTGTTTGGAGAACAGGTAATTTAAAATGTCAGAAACCATTTATTTTCTAAGCTGATGGAGCAGTTATAGTGCCCCCTGGCACACCCTCATCTGTCATCTACAAATGCAGGTGAGTTCTCAGGGATGGAATTGTTTTTCCTTTATTTGGTGGGAACCCTGGCAATATTCTGTCACACTACACGTCTCAAACATGGACCACCAGAGGCTTTCCATACCCAGAACCCATTTCTAACCATCAAAATTGTGCCAAGCAAATCAAAAGCAGTCAGATTATCTCCACTCAGAGTCAGTGGGAGGTTGGGGTCTTGAGGCTGGGTTGGGTAGTGACAGATGTCACAGAGTTGTGTGATCTGAGGTGGTCACATATGTATGCTATCTTTTTCATTGATGAAGAAAGGGGAAGAACAGATTTTCCATTTGCTCCTAGCCTTCAGGTACAAGTGTGACAAAGACTGAAAAGATTCTCAGGGGCTGTGGAACACTATGCCTTATTGTAAACACAGCCTCATTATCAGGCAGTCAGAAGCTTGACTCTTGAGGGTAGCATTGGGTTCATGCTTGTTGGCCATAAGAACCTAATCACCTAGACAGAGGAGTAGAATAGAGCAAGGCATTCTGGGAAGGTTGCTTTAATGGCTAGCAGAGGCCAATGTAACACTAGGAAAAGAGGCCCTTGGCACACTGCTTGGGAAGAGAACACATCTTTGCATGAGTAGTTCTTAGAGCCGTAGGATGGTTACTCTTGATTCATTGTGCTTTGGGGACATCAGATAGTTTATATGACAGCTTAGGCCACAGGAACTAGTTTGCTATGCCGTGAGGAGAGCTCTGTGGGGGGTCTGCTCAGAGAGCTAGACCCTAAGAACGTCCCACCTCAGAGCCACCTGTGGCTTCCCAGCCCTTTGAGGTTTACTTGCTTTGGTTATGTTCCTCCAGACTGAAGATGTTCTCAGGGAGAGTGGTATGGCAAACCTCGGCACAGATTGAGAAAGGAAAGCTCTCTGCTGCATGCTGGTCCTGGAAACAGTGGAGGATCTGGAAAGCCATGATAGGGATGGGGAGCAGGCCAGATGAGAGGAGACAAAGAAAAAGAGAAAAAGAATAGGCCATGTGGGTGCAAGGTATCGCAAAGAGCAGGGAGGAGAAAACATGGTGGTGTGCTCACAGCGAAGGAAGTAGAGCGGAGACTACGAATGAATGCTGCTTGTTGGCTCAACCACAGCATTACTCACAGCTAGCCTTTTTTTTTTTTTTTTTTTTTTTTTTGCAGCCCAGAGCCACATGCCTAGGGAATAATGCTGCCCACAATGGCACCTTCATCAATTAATAATCAAGATGATTTCTCACAGACATACTATAGACCAATCTGATTTGGGAAATCCCTCAATGGAGATTCTCTTCTCAGTTAACTCTAGGTTATATCAAGTTAACAGTTAAAGCTAACTAAGGTGATTCTTATAAATGCTTTGGGGAGCAATAAGCCTACCTCAAGATTCCTTTTTACACCACATACCAACCCGATTTGTGGGTTGTCTTCTCTGTTAATTCTTGGATAGGTTTCACTATCCCTTTAAAGCACCTCCCACAGGAGTTATTACCTTAAATGGGAAGGATTTGGAGGCCAGTTGGGGTTGGCTTTTGGTGATGCACCTGGCTCTTAGTCATCCATATTCATGTAATGGCTACTCCTATAAGTAAGGCCAATAAATGCATTGGTTTAGCAAGCTAGATTTTGGAGGGATGCATACTTTGTTCTGTTGTTTTGAGGGTGAGTAGTTACATGTTCATGTCTCACACAGCATTCAAGTTTGTAAAAAATGGTGTCTAGTCACCCTCCCCACATGATCTCTAACATCACCACACCACCAGCACTATCTGCCAAATGAAACATGTTTAATTTTAATCTGTAGCAATTATTAGTGATAATTAATGGCCGAGCTCTTCTGTTCATTTCTCAGAAAAGTGAATGGTTTCTGTTCTTTGCAACTACTAATAATGTTATGAGTGAAATTATCTCACCAATCTCCAAACTAAAACCTCTGGAAGCTCCAAGGGTTTGTTTGTACGGCAAATGCTGGCAGTTTAGGGAGCATGCTCTCCCAAAGAACCTTCTCTGTGACTGTCACACTGAGCTCTGTAAGCTGGAATAGATTGTTTGGTTTGTAGTGAATCTTCACAGTATCCTGAAAGGAGAAAAAAATCAACCTAAGCACAGACAGAGGAGCAAAGGAGCCCAGCAAGTTTCTGGTGCAGACAGACTTCTGTGGCTAGCCTGGAAAGCTGACTACTGTGGAAGCATCATTTGGATAGTAGACAAGAGTATTGTGTCCATGCTGCCAATGGAGGGAGGCTCAGCCCCTCACTTCCTACCCCATCCATCAACACCACTGTAGCTTGTTTATCTGTCTGTCTGTCTGGTTTCTGTGTTAATGGACATAGTAAGTATTCTTTTTAGTGGGTAAACTGATCCTGAGCCTGAATATTTTTACTAGCAATGACAATTTTGATGGAGTTAAATTAACATCTACAACTCCACCCTCATATCTTCATCAATATCACCTGAATGTATAGTGAGAGCCATGGGCTCCACCAACCCTCAGATTTCTGCTTCATTCTTTTTTGCAGCAAGGTATGGAACTCAATATCAGAGTGAGGTACAGTAAGAGTTTCTGGCCCAGACTAGCCCCAATATCCAGTCCAGGAGTCCCAAATAATCACATAAAAGCTTATATTAATTACATGCTATTTGGCCTATGGCTCAGGCATATTGCTTGCTAGCTCTTCCATCTTAACCCATTTCTATTCATCTATGTATTGCTACATGGCTTACCTGGACTCCATTACATCATGCTTCTTGGGCAGCTGGATTGCTTCTCTATGTGACTCCTTCCCTTTTAGCTATGCTTGAATTTCTGACTATAAGCTGGCCTGCCATAGTCCATAACAGTTCCTTTATTATTAAATAATAATTCACGATATATAGAAAGACATTCCCCATCACTTCCCCTTTTTTGTAAAATCAAAAAGAGAGGTTTTGGAACCGTGTCCAGAGCAAACTCAGAGGTGAGAGAACCTCAGATCCTGGGCTGCCTCATGGAGAATCACTCTCCGGGGGCTGGGTTCACGACCAGGGTCTGGACCTCAGACTCTAGGCTAGTTGATGGGGCCTAGGCTAAAAAACTGGGAGGATCCTTCCCCAGCTATTCCTAGCACAAGAGACCTTCTTCGGCTTGGCCCCACCTCCAGGGTGAACTGTTTCATCATAGATGGACAGACAGATGCCTTTGAAACTCACACCCGTGTCCAGAGCAAAGTCAGAGATTGTCCAGACCCCGTGTGCAGAGCAGACAGGAGACACACAAGCCCTCTCACCACAACTGACTAAGAGCTGACTAAGCGTGAGCAACTGAATCAATGGGCAGGTGCCAGTGCAGGAATACATATAACAATATAAAAAACTACAAGGCAGCACCAGAAGAAACTGGCGGCTCTACAACACCAAGACCTGAACAGAGCAATGAAGAGGAAACAGAAGGAAACAACATCAAAAACACCTTTATGAAGATTATAGAAGCCTTAAAAGAGGATATAAAAAATTTCCTTAAAGAGACAGAAGAAAACACAAACAAAAAGCTGGAAGAGATGGACAAATCCTTGAAAGAAAAACAAAGAAAATCAACAAATGAAAGAAACATTCCAGGAACTAAAAATTGAAATAGAAACAATTTAAAAAGGCACAAAGTGAAAATAAAGGAAAAAGGCACAAAGTGAGACAAAGGTGGAAATAGAAAATCTAAAGAGCTGGAACCACAGATACAAACATAACCAATAGAATCCAAGAGATGGAAGAAAGAATCTCTGGAGTGGAAGACTCAGTAGCAAAAATAGATACATCAGTCAAAGAAAACACTGAAACCGAAAAAACCATAACACAAAATGTTCAGGAAATTTGGGACACCATGAAAAGACCTAACATGATAATAATAGAAATAGAAGAAGGAGAAGAATACCAGCTCAAAGACACAGATAATGTATTCAATAAAATCATAGGAAAAAACTTTCCCAACCTAAATAAGGAAATGCCTATAAAGTTACAAGAAGCTTACAGAACATGAAATAAATTAGACCCCCCAAAAGTCTGCCTGCCACATAATAACCAAGACACGAAACATACAGAACAAAGAAAAAATTTTAAGAGCTGCAAAAGAAAAGGGCCAAATTACCTATAAATGCAGATCCATCAGAATAATTTCTGACTATTCAATGGAAACAATGAAAGCAAGAAGGTCCTGGTCAAAGTTATACAGACACTAAAAGAGCATGGCTGCCAACCCATACCCAGCAAAACTATCAATCACCATAGATGGAGTAAACAAGATATTTCATGACAAAATCAAACTTAAACAATACCTATCCACAAATGCAGCCCTTCAGAAAGCATTAGAGGGAAAACTCCAACCTAAGAATCCCAGATATACCCATGAAACCACAATTGATAATCCCATAGAAGAAAAGCCCAAAGAAAGGAAATATATACAAGCTACCACCAAAAATAGCAGGAAATATCAATCAGTGATCACTAATATCCCTTAATATTAATGGAATCAATTCACCTATAAAAAGACACACCCTAACACGATGGATACAAAAACAGAAACTATCCTTCTGCTGCATACAAGAAACATACCTCAACCTCAAAGACAGACACAGGCTCAGAGTTAAGGGTTGGGATATAATTTTCCAATCTAATGGCCCCAAGAAACATGTAGCCATCCTAATATCTAACAAAGTAGACTTCAAACTAAAATTAATTAAAAGAGACCAGGATGGACATTACTTATTCATCTCAGGAAAAATTGATCAAGATGAAATTGCAATCATGAATATTTATGCCCCTAATATAAGGGCACCTATGTATGTGCTAAATCTCAAACCCCACATCAATTCTCACATTCTAATCTTAGGAGACTTCAATACCCCACTTTCACCCTTGCATAGGTCAACTAGACAGAGACTCAACAGATTAATAAGGGGTCTAACAGAGGTTATGATGCAAATGGATTTAACAGATATTTACAAAAGCTTCCACCCAAACACAAAGGAATATACATATTTCTCAGCACCACATGGAACTTTCTCTAAAATTGACCGCATAATTGGTCATAAAGCAAATATTAATAGACACAAAAAATGGAAATATTCTCTTGTATCATATCAGCCCACCAGGGCCTAAAGTTAGAGTTCAACAACATCAAAAATCACAGAAAGCCTACCAACTCATGGAAACTAAATGTCACTCAACTGAACTACCTTGGGTCAAGGAAGAAATTAAGAAAGAAATCAAAGACTTCCTAGAGTTTAACAAAAATGAATCCACAACATATCCAAACTTATGGGACACAATGAAAGCAGTCTTAAAAGGAAAATTCATAGCACTAGATGCCTATATGAAACATCTAGAGAAAGTCCACATTAGAGAACTAACAGCACAGCTGAAAAATCTTAGAACAATTAGAAGCAAACTCACCTAGAAGGAGTAAATGGCAGGAAATAATCAAACTTAGAGCTGAAATCAATAAAATTGAAGCAAAATGAACAATACAACAAATCAATGAATCAAAGAGTTGATTCTTTGAGAAAGTCAACAAGATAGATAAACCCTCATCCAAACTAACCAAAAAGCAAAGAGAGTCTAAACCAACAAAATCAGAAATGAAAAGGGGGCCATAACAACAGACCCCCAGGAAATCCAGAGAATTATCAGGTCATGCTTTGAAAATCTATACTCAAAAAAAATGGAAACCTAGAAGAAATGGACAGTTTCTCGACAGGTACCACTTACCTAAATTAAATCAAGATCAGATTAAATACTTTAACAGACCTATAACTCCAAAGGAAATTGAAGCAATAAAATCCTCCCAGGTAAAAAAAGCCCAGGTCCAAATGGTTTCAGTGCAGAATTCTACCAGACTTTCAAAGAAGAACTAATATCAATACTCCTCAAACTGGTTTAGAGTAGAAACTGAAGGAATATTGCCAAACTCTTTTTATGAGGCCACAATTACTCTAATACCCAAGCCACTCAAAGATGTAACAAAGAAAGACTAATTACAGACCAATTTCCCTCATGAATACTGATGCAAAAATTCTCAACAAAATCCTGGCAAACTGTATACAACAACATATAAAAAATATCATCCACCATGATCAAGTAGGTTTCATTCCAGAAATGCAGGGATGTTTCAACATATGGAAAACTGTAAATGTCATCCATCATATAAACACACTGAAGGAGAAAAAACACATGATTATATCCTTAGACACTGTAAAAGCCTTTGACAAAATCCAACACTCCTTTATGATAAAAGTCCTGGAGAGATCAGGAATACAGGGAAAATATCTAAATATAATAAAGGCAATTCACAAGAAGTTGACAGCCAACATCAAACTAAATGGAGAAATACTCAAAGCAATCCCACTAAAATCAGGAACTAGACAAGGATGTCCTCTCTCCCCTTATCTATTGAATATAGTTCTCGAAGTTTTAGCTAAAGTAATAAGAGAACAAAATAAGATTAAGGGGATACAAGTTGGAAAAGAAAAAGTGAAACTATCTCTACTTACAGATGATATGATTGTATACATAAGTGACCCACAAAATTCTACCAGGGAACTCTACAGCCCTGTCAATATCCCATCATGGATAAGGAAAGGCAGTTAGTGATTCCTGGGGGAGTGGTACAGCTTTTAGTGGAATAGCTATTGGCAGGTTGCTTGTGCTCTGTTAAATCCCCCACCAATGCTCATTCAACTCAATGGGTCCGACTTGTGATACACATACACACAGTGGAGAAGAGTAGGTTCAATGAAAAGCAGAGAGATCAGAAAGACTAATGGAAAGTGAACATGATGGAAATACATTGTATGTATTATGAAACTGCCTCATACTAAATTAACACAAATGAAAAAAAAAGCATATACAGCTCCTGGCTTACATTGGGCTCAGAAGTGGCCTTGTAGCAGCTTAAATTGTATGTAGCAAACATGCCACTTTGTAATTTAATCCTGTACACCACTCTTTACCATGGCCCACTTGAGAGATACAACTCAGAAGCTGCTTTTGGCTCTGTTTCTGTGCTCTAGGTTGTTTTTAAGCTTTCTATGGCTTTATGTGGATACATTTTTACCCAAGTTCGGCACCATTTGCAGTACTATGTTTCTGATCCAGACTTTTCAGTCTAGCCCTGAGGTTCTGACTTGCAGACTCACAGTTCCACTGAAACACAAAGATGCTTATATTAATTTTCTGCTGATTGACCTGGGACCCAGGCATATAACTTGCTAACTCTTTACTCTTAAACTAGCCCATGATTCTTATCATGCTCAGTCATGTGGCTTGGTACCTTTTTTTAGAGCAATATTTCAGCTTCTTTCCTCTGTGTCTGCTACTATCTCATCATGGTGCCTCTGTGCCATTTCTCTGGCTTCTCTGTGGTGTCTCTGCCCTGCTCTGAGATGTTCCCAGAGTTTTCTTAGTCTGGTAGCCCTGCCTACACGTCCTGTCTAACTCTGGCCAATCTTCTTTTTATAAAACCAGTAGGAAGGAAAAACATTTACAACATACCATAATTCCACCACATACTCCTTTTGTTTCCTGTTTAATGCCATTTCGATCTGGTGAGCCACCAAAAGCAGTGGAAATAGGCTATATTGTTTTGGGGAATCTTCAATCATCACAAGGGGAGGCCTCAGCCTCAAAGTTCTCTGTGACCTTCTCATGGCCACATTAATCTTGGGTTTCACTTAGCATTCAGAGATAGCCAAATGCTGACAATACACACAGGTGTGCTCTGAGATGTGTCAACCCTCAGAGGCTAGATTGTGGAGACTTTGGTGTAGCCTGTTTCTGCTTCACTTGCTCCCAGATCAGTGTCAGCCTCTAATGTCCAGCTTCCCCAGTGGCCATGATGGTAGTGACACAGTTCTGGAGGGGCTGTGACCTCAGAAAAGGCAAAAAAAACCCTTATACCTCAGGTTGCTTTTCACCCATACATGCTCTTGTGAATGTTCTGTTTCTTCAGCATCCTTTGCTCACTGGTAGAGTTTATTCAGATTTCTATGCATGGCTCTCAGGATCTTTTGTGTGTGACTCCAGGCCGTGAGTGTCCCAGGGTCCCATGGCTTTGCTAGAGCCAAGCTTTCCATGGCTTTGCTAGAGCCAAGCTTTCCATCAGTGTGGCCATTTGGAGTCATAAAGCTTGAATGCAGATTTTGCACACCGTGCAGCTGTTTCTCAGTGACACCTGATCAAGTTCAGCATCCACAAGCTGCAGCTGACATGGCCTTCTCTAGTAGATACCACCACTCTGTTCATGCATTCATCCAACAAGGCAAAAGACACTGCCTTGGAACTCCCACCAGAAGAACCATGACAGGGCTCCATTCTAGGACTTCTCCACCAAGGTAGACCTCAATTGAGTTTCCATTCCCGAATTTCCTTTCCTCTTCAGTGAATGCTAGTCACTTGAACCTTCAATTCCATTAAGAATTCTTCTTCCACAGATAGTAAGTTTTCTTCCCTGGGATCACAAAAGGACAGTGACAGAATCTAAGCAGCAAAGTTATTACAATGTGGCATTTTCATCCAGGAGTACCATGACTCTCCCAGCCATCTTAGAGTAGAAGTACTCAGGGCCCAGTGGCCATGGCAGCTAAATTAGCAGCCAGATACAGGATACAGTGAGAACTAAGTCTTTTGGAGTGGTAATGGAGCCATTGGCATCCCACAGATTGTGAGAGTCAAAGGACCCTCACTTTGTATCCCTTCTGTGGTTCTGTCCTTGACCCAACCCCAACTCCAAGGGATCTTGGGAGCTGCTAGAATGTGTAAGAGGTGGAAGGTTCTCCAAAAGTGGGATTCCATGATGCAGTTTCCATGAGGTCACTATCCGTAATGGGGGGTCATCATGGTAATACAGTTGCCCTGGGTTCAGCCACACCCTTGTGAGCATGAGCCCCTCATCCATGTCATTCAGGGAAATGCAGTGATCTATTGGTTCACTGAGCTGGACTTTCCTGGGATCTTACTGTGTTGGTGCCTTATCTGGGGTGAATAAATGTTTGTTCTTAGGAAAAGTCAATGAAACAAGTGTCTACAGGGGACTTCCCATGCCCTAACACAGGGCAGGGAGTTTGCATAAACACCCAGGTATCTGTGGGCCTGGCCTCGGCAGCAAAGTAACAGGCATGAACATCTCCTATTGTGTTTCCAAAAATATTAAATTTGGGGAGTTAATCCAAATTATGGATGATTGTACTTAAAAGTCTCTGGAATGCCTGGTAACAAAGAATAATTCAGTCCCAGGGGCTCTGCTCATCTCCACCCTCTCTTATCACTGTTTTGAGTGCCACTTCTGAGTTATGCCGGTAAGGGCCATGGTTTTCCTGTCATTGTGACAAAATACTTCATTTGTCACCAAATTCTTGTCCCTTAATTCTTCTGCATGTAAATGGTGTGAGTTAGGTTGCTGGCACAAGCAGCCGTCACCAGGAAGCTCTCCCACACCCTTGCAGGCTGCCCTGGCTTCTTAATTGTTTAATTGTATTAATAAAATTTCTAGCAACACAGTTTTGGGGAATCAATGCAATAGGTTGCCAATCAAAGACTTCCCTATATCTTGAGGAGGTACTAGCTAGACTTTCAGTTTCTTTGTGAAAGACCAGGAGAAGGCCGCATTGCCCCCCAGAAGATTAAATCTTTAATTTTGTGTTATTTCCAGCCATCTCTACAGAACAAAGTGGGCTTTACCTGTTGAATATGGGCTTATGCAACTTGAAGGACCCTTGAGATGTTAAGAGGCGGCCGAGAACGCTCTCTGAGATTTAAGCGGAGGGGAATTCTGAAGGGATTATGGCTGCATTTTCCATAAAATGAGAAATAAAAACAGACTTAAGCATCACATGATCATAAATGCATTCCTGTGGCAATGGAGGGCCATTCTCACTGTTGCTCTGGGGCCCAGGCAGGAAGCTCTCACACTTGTGCGGATTTGTGTGAGTCCAGCCATAATGAAGTGAGGGCCTGAGGCTTTGGACAGGCCGGCTACTTTTAAAAAAAGAAAAAGATACTCTTCCTCTCTCTGTGGCCCAAAGGTGAGAAATGCAGGCTTCATTTTGACATCATTAAGATATCTTTTGTATGGAGGTCTAACCTGCTTTGACCAAGACCGGATAATTCTCTACAGAATGAGGAAGAACAAAGCGATTGATTCCTGGGAAGATTTTCCTCCACTGATTAATTATGTGTTGGAGGAAAAAAAAAAAAACCCACACTGATGTGTTCCAAAGACTTAAAGAAAATGGGGACCCCAATTAAAATCCCATCCTTACTAATCAGCTTAGAAATGCAACTAAAACAAAAGGGCGGACATCAGTCACTCAGCGAAGCCCCGTCAACGCGTTCTGTGTCCTCAGCACAGGCCTGCAAGCTAATAACTGGAAGAAAGTGGGAAGAGATGCTGTGGTGGGTGGTGGGGAAATTCTTATTTTAGAGCTTATTAAAAACCAAAGATTTCTAAATTTAGGATGTTTGTTGGATATAAAGTTTTCAAGAAAGGAACCTTCCTCATGGCCAGGCTCCGTTTTTTTTGTTTTTGTTTTTGTTTTTTTTGTTGTTGTTGTTGTTTTTTTTTTTTTTTTTTTGGACTTCTAACTTTTTATTTTTATTAGATCTAGTGTACCAGTTGTACAAAATGAGAGGCTTCCTTATGACATTTCCTTCAGGCACTTAGATACACATCTTTCCCCATCGCCTAACCCACTTTCTCTCCTCCTGCGTCCATTTCCCCTTCCCATCTAAATTTCTAGAATGTGCTTTCTTCAGATGAGAGAAAACATGCCGAATTTGTGATTATGGCTTATCATTCAACATAACAATCTCCAATTCTATCAATTTTTCTGCAAATGACAGGACTTTATTTTTCTAATAGCTGTCTAATACCTTATAGCCTGTATTTAGCACATTTTCTTTATCTAGTCATCTGTTGGTGTACACATTGTAGGCTATCTTATCCAAGCTGACAATAAATTGCTAAAAGAAAATTAAGTTTGGGGTTGATGATTCGTTAGATTAGAACACTTGCTGCAAAAGTGAGTCTGGATCCCAGCTGAAAAAAAAATTGGGACATAGCCACACAGACTTGGAATTTCAGCACTGAGAGTGGGGTTGCTGGCTGCATCCAAAGCAGTGTTCTACAAGTTCAGCGAGAGGGAACAAGGTGGTAAGATGTGACAGAGGAAGACACCCGTGACCTTCTCTGCCTTATACACACATGTGTGCAAATACACATATGCACTTAAAAAAAAAAAAAACAAAGCCCAGTCTATAAATCATTTCCTGGTAATATCATTTTCTTACTGGATTCTGCTGACCCTGAGCTCTTTTACTCAGGGTCAGCAGAATCCATGTTTTTCATCAGGGCAAATGCAGCCACTTCTGTGACCTCTTGGATTTTGTGGTTTGGTGGACGGACTCACTCATGATCTTGGTCTAGCCTGCAGACTCATCTATATGTTTCCACTTGAGCACACTCCCACCCATTTTCCTTTCTACTTTTCATACCTGTCTTCCCTCACACTTCCTGGCTAGCTTCTCAGACTGCCCAAAGTTTCTGACTCATGGTCAGGCCTTGTTAGCTCAGTGGAGACACAGGAGTCCAGCACCAAGCTCTACTATTATAACCTCCACCTTGTTAGCTTTCTGATACTTGGTGGGCTTTGGTAGTACCAGCATAGCTGGCCTAGTTGGAGATGCTGGGTCTGCTGAAGCCATGCAAGGCTTGTTATATGGGAATGGCCCTGCTTTTCAGGACTAAGCTGACAGACACCACTTCAATGGGGGGAATACCACAGGCATAAGCATAAGTCTTTCCAGCCAATTGAATGCATGTTTGGGGGTTCCTCATATTGCATATAATTAAAACCCTGGCTGAAAACAGGTCCTGGGACTCATGGGATCTACAGAGTGGTTACAGGAAGGAACCAATTCTTTGGAAGATGAGAGCATCAGGAAATGCCCATTGTGGATGAGAAAGTTCTGCTCCAATAAACACCACTGAATCCTGATGTTGATCCTGTGGGGATGAGCACCTAAGACAGGGCCACAGGGCCACAGATGGAGGAAGGTGATAGTGTCACTCAGCAGTGCTCCACAGGGTTCTGTTCACCCTCCTCATCCTTGTCCAGGACTCCATGGATTGAAAGGATCCTGAGGATCAGTCAGACATAAGTCCTATAACATGTCCTGGTTCCATCCCAATCCCTCTGTCTTCTATGTGACCTCCTCTTCTGGGCTCTCCTCATTAACAACTCTGAAGTCCTGTTCATCTTGTCTGGTGACTTCTTCAAGGGATCTTAGGTCTTACAGTCCTGGCTGTATACTTCCTTCATGAAATCCTGATGATGTTACCTACTTTGCTTTAGGACAAGAAAAACACTCTCAGTCCCTGAAATTCAGTTACATCTTGAATGTAATCCACACCCTTCAGGACCAATATCCCTCGAAATTTTCCAGTTTTTCAAGAACCATGCACAGTGGGACTTCACATCAAAGTCAGCCTAGATGTTATTGGGTCAGTGAAAGGTGAGGCGAGATTGTAATGTCTCCTTCTCAATTAGAACCTGCGGGTATCTCTCTCCAAATCCTCATTTGTATCTTTATTTTTTAAAGTAATATACTTGGTTTTATCAATATCTATTTAATTTCTTGAGTGGGTAATTCTTTAATATTCTTAAAACTGACACAAACTGAGGAAATTACTTTTTGAAGATGGACATGGAGAACTACTCATTTGTTTTAAGACTATGTTAATACCACACTAGTTTCAGGGGATCTGGTTATCTTTTGTAAGCCAACCTCTAAGCATGCTGATGGTGGCAGGCTGAAGTCCTTGAAGTCGTATCCTGCTGGAGGCCTATGTCTGGACTGGTGATTCAGAAATGCCAATCTGAGCACTACTTCCGAGCTCTTACCCCATCGTTATGTACAGTTAGCTGCCGTCTGCTCTGCAGTTCCTGTCCTCTGCACAGGGTGCATGGAAGATCTTAAGAACAGTGTAGTACTCTCAAATTAAACAGGAGATCAGTTTGCAACACTGATCTGACCAGTGAGGGTTTCAAAGACCCCCAAGGCAGTTGGAGTCATATCTTTGCAGAGGCTGCAGATTGGCTATCCTCACTGATGTAATGATTTGCCTTAGTTTATAGCTAGTGCAGAGGCATGGACCTCTCTATATACCAGAGAGCAAGGACCACCAACTGCCCCCCAAAAGATAAATAAATAAATAAAATCATTATCACTCTCACTATCTAAAGTTCAGTCACAAAAAAGAAGAAACCGTTTAAAGTCACTTCCAAATCATGCTACTCAGCAAATCTGAAACAGCACTGGCAATTCTTGCCAGCCTGGTGCCTGCACATAGGCATGTCTACTATGTGGGTGAGAGCAGCAAGCATAAGCTTAAGTGAGCTTTAACCCTTAACAGCACCAAGGGTCACACATAACTAAACCTTAAGCATGAGGATTGGGGTAATAGGAGTCTTTCCATCCCACAGGAAGACCCCACTGTGGAGACCAAGGCTTGTGTAAATTCCTGGGATTCTAAACTAAGAATGCTAGGTAAAGCTGCAGGCCTCAGATTTCAGAATTACTTTCATAGGGACACAGAGAAGCAGGTGCCGTATCAGTGACTAATGGCGTGGCCTTCGGGAGTACATCCAATTAGAACTGTTTCCCCGTGCTGAAATGATGACTAAGCTGCTGAGCCAGCACATTCATCCAAAGACAGTGCAGCCAACCCTTGTTCCGGGTCCTGCTACTCTCTTCTCTACCTGTGAAGGATAAATGTCCCATGGTTCAGTACGGCCCTCTGGGTCCTGAGTAAGTCACAAATCTCAGTCCTGCACATAAAACCAGTCATTCACTATGCTTACAATGGAAGCTGTAATTAGAGGTGGTGGTATAGAGGACTTTAGGAGTTTCTTTTACAGAAACGAGGTGGAACCTGAACCTGAAATTGTCATTTTTTTTTTTTTTTTTTTTTTTTTTTTTTTTTTTTTTTTAGAAAAAGTAGCTAGGTGTAAAGGCTTCGAAACTGTGTGGTTTAGGCACCGGCAAAGGGCACCAGAAAAAACGATGGGATAAAATCCAGGTGTTTTATCCCAAATGCAATGCCCTTGAGTACAGTTGGCACCTGGGCTTGTTCAGGTGACTCAGGGTCTCCAGTAGAAGAATAGAACATTCCCCATAGCATCACGTCCATCTTGATTACTGTTCCATTGCTGTGATAGATATCATGAACAAAGTGATTTATAGTAAAAAGAGTTTATTGGTGAGTTATAGTTTCAGAGAATGAATCTATGACCCTCATGACAGGGATCATGGCAACAGGCAGGCAGGCATGCTGAATTAGGGCTCGTGGCTATATACCTCTTTCTTCATTGGCTGTATACCTCTTTCCTATGAGTCTAGTTTCATTATTAAAACAGCTTTTCCCCACCAGGGAACTCTGGGTTATAGACCCTACTCACAAAAGTCTGCCTCAGATATACCTGCCATGAAATATTTTGGCTTGGGTTTAGCAGTCAAGGACTTGGTTCAGATGTCCTCACTGTAGGTGTGTTCCAGACACCACTTGAATTTGCCACAGAGATCTCCCCCAGGTGTGGCTGTGAGCCTCAGGCATGGCCACGTCGCAGCATGACCACCTCCCTGCCTGCAAGGCATGCCCCTAGGTATGGCATGCTCCTAGGCATGGCTGTATGCCCACCAATCCCTTAAAAGAAATAACACATGGCAGTGGGTTCTTTTCTCTGCACTCTCTCTCTTTCTTTCTTCCTTTTCTTCCCCCCCACAGCCCCCCCCCGCCCCATATATCAGAACCCTCCAAATAAACTCTGTGTGGCACCTGGCAGTGAGTGATGTTTCGTGTCTTTCCCACTTGCAAAATACTAACCCTAACCCTTTTCTTAGACTTAGGTGCACATAATCTAAGAAAGCCTGATCCAAGGTTTGCTGCCAGACCCGCCGCCTTCCATTTGCCCTGCTGGATCCGATTGGTAAGTTTTCCCTAACTACTGGCCCTCCCTGCGTTGAAGGTCCTCCACGGTTCTTGCTCACAGAGGTGCCCTAGGCGGCTATCCTTGGATCTGTGCCAGCGGAAACCTCGCGATGAACATTGTTTGGCTGACAGGTTTTCTTTTTTCTTCTTTTTAAAGATTTATTCATTATGTATATAGTATACACAACAGGATGCCAGATCTCATCATAGATGGCTGTGAGCCACCATGTGGTTGCTGGGAATTGAACTCAGGACCTCTGGAAGAATAGTCAGTGCTCTCAACCTCTGAGCCATCTCTCCAGCCCAGCTGACTGGTTTTCTACAGTACCAGCAACAGGTAGTTGGGGTTACCCCTGGAACTCTCCCTTTTGCATTGATGCATGCTTAAGGACTACCATGTATAGTTTGAGTGATATCCAAGGGAATTACCCTAGGAACTCATGGGTGTCTTAGCATGATATCACTATCTTTGAGACTGTTGGCTGAGTGATAATTCAGATCTAGCAGGTGCTCATCTCCCGCTCTGAACTTCAATGGCAGAGAACAAGATAGCGACACACCAAGTTCATCCGTTTTTACACTAGATTACTCAAAATATCCGCTTATTGGCTAGCTGACCCCGATATTTTATGGGAACTAACTTTTCCAGCAAGTGTACAGGCAGATGAAAAGAATTTTGCCTTCTCATATTTCTAAATTTCCTCTTCCAGCTTTCTACTCCCCAAAACTTCCTATTTCCTCCCCCACCCTGCCACCCTACCAGATTATCTCTAAAACTTCCGCATTTCAAATTCAACTGCTCACCTGCTTCCAACCCTGAACTCCAAACCTAGCACCCGTATTTATCCTAAAAAAGGTTCATTGAGTTTTTAAATGCCTCACAAATGCGCTCTTAAATCCTAAGAGCACTGAGAAAAAAAAAAAAAAAAGCAACTTCTCTTAACCTGTTAATACAGGCAGACCCCAGACAAAAATCTTAGTGCTGGCTTTTGTTTGAGGTGTATCACGGGAGAGATGAAAAAAACATGAAAAGAGTCCATGCACACAGACCGGTTTGATTTCCTAGAACTGGTAAATGACCTGCAGCAACCGTCATTATTGGGGGGGGGGGTCGAGTGGTCATAGTCTCTCGTGGACACTGAGAGCCATGTGCTTAGCCCTACAGGCACTTTGGGGTCAGGCCCCTCCATAATCGGGATAAGAGTTTTTAATTTCAGCTCTGTTCTAGCTTCACAGCCGTGACTTTTACTCTGTTTTGCCCCTTCCCTCCCCCTCATAGCCACTGCTTCTGCTCCGCGGACCAAGGAAGAGAGGCCAGAAGCTAACGTAAGCTATTTTAACCCCGTCTCTGAGTTTTCTTTTCAGCTCGGTTCCAGTCTGCCTCTCAGAGCTAGAGCCAAAACAGTTAGCAGCAAAAGACTCTAAGAACACTCAGATTCATTGTCCTATGACCTCAACTTCCAGTCTACAAAAAATCCAGCAGACATCTCCACCCTTGTGCCAGCTGGAAGTAGCTTTATAGACATCACAGCGACCCGTTCACCTCCCCCCCCTTCCCACAAAACCCGGCGGTGTTTTATAATCAACAAGAGGATGAAATGTAGGTATGTTCCAGACAGCACTGAGTGTGCCCCCAGGCATGGCTGTGCGCCTTAGGCATGATCACGTTGCAGCATGACCACTCCCATTGCAGAGACCGCTCCTAGACATGCCCTGAGGTGTGGCACACCCCTAGGTGTGGCTGTATGCCTACCACTCCCTTAAAAAGAAGTAACATGTGGCAGTGGGATCTGTGAGTCTGTGAGTCTGCAGGTCTGTGGGTCTGTTGGCCAGACCCTTAGGGCTAAGCCTGAAAGTCCGAACCAGAAACATACTACTACAAATGGTGCCCAATGTTGGTAAAATATACCTACATAAAGCCATAGAAAGCTTTAAAAAGGTTCTAGAGCACAGAGTCAGAGCCAAAAGCAGCTTCCAAGTTGTGTCTTTGATGGGATCATGGTACAGAGATACCACAGTGTTTGGGCTTAAATTACAAAATGGCTGTTTAAGCTACAAAGTGGCTGGTTCCCAAAGTCTCACAGGAACCTAGGTGTAAACAACAAGCTGTAAACGATGTATTTAAGCTTTCTGTTTATACAGACAAAAAAGAAACAGAGTCAAAGACTGCTTCTTAGTAGCAGCAGCAACATTTTCTTGGGAAAGCCCTGTTTTCTGGAGATAAGCAGAGGTGTGGCTTTTTTATCTGAGGCTTCTTGATTCAGCCTTAAAAGCAAAACACTTGCGAGTCTTTTAAGAGGTCCTGCTGTCAAATACTTAAATGGAGTTAATGAGAAGCTACCAGCAGTGCTTTACTTGGTGATTGTATGGACCCTAAAATTTCCCAAAGTGGTAATTGTGGGTCCTACCAGTACCTCTGCTAAAAAGCTAATGCTATAAAGCTAGACTGGGAGCTGGGTGGAGCCAGCCTAGCCAAGCCTTTAATCCTTAGCCAGTCTTTGGCAGATTAAAGATGTGGTCAGAAACTAATACAGCAAGCTGAGTAGAATCAGTCACCCTAGCCAAGCAAAGGTGTAGTCAGAAACAGAAAAAGATAAAAGATATACAGTAGAGACAGATTTAAAAAAAAAAAAAACCTCTAAATGGTTTAGAGTGTGTTTTAAAATATGTATAGGCTTGAGAGAGAAAATACAAAGGAAAAAAGATAAAGTTCTTTAAAAAAGTAAAAAAACAATAATAGCAAGCCACATAAAAATGGAAATTACAAAGAGTGTCTGGATACTTTATGTTACTGTCTTGTTTTTAAGGTATTTTTTTTTACTTAAAATAAGGTAGTCAGAGATGCTAAAAGACATTTGATTGCAAATGTTGATGAATTAATTCAACTTATATATTTTGTAAATTAGTTCATTTTAATAATTTATTGGAATCAAAGCTATGCTACTTTGGAGAAGAGGTTTTCTTTTTATTTCCACAGAAAGTGAGAAACTGGATTTATTCCTGGTTAAAGAAAATAAAGTTTGATTGAGGGAGACCCCCTGAAAAGTCTCTAATGGAAATGAATAGCCCAGATGATCCAATATTTCAGAGCACCTCTGTTGCAGTTTCCTCTGGAGTTCTACATCAAAAACAACTTTAAGGAGACTGTCTGAGATAACCCAGACCTAGAGACTACTCCACTAAAGACTTGTCCAAAATCCTAAATTTTCTTTGGATCCCTATGGGATTGTCAGCACCCCCATTCAGCAGGGAGCAGCCTAGAGAACTATGTCTACATACCTAAAATATAAATTATGATGTTTGTTTGTTTACAGTGTTGGTTTTAAGTTGTTATAGATAATGTAGGAAAAAGAATATTAGATTCAGGGCTCTTCTGGTTTTAAAAAGGAAAAAAAGGGGGAAATGTAGTGGGATTATGTTGTTGCATTGTAAATAATTGTCTGCGGGTCTGTAGGCCAGAGCCTCAGGGCTAGGCTGAAAGTCCAGGCCAGAAACATAGTACTACAGTTTCCGTAACATTGATCTTTCCCAGAGGTCCCTAACCTGGCCATGGGCTCTGCTCACAGCTCTATCTATCTTGTAGCACCATCTCCCTGGTCCACTCTCAGGGGCAGCACCTTCTGTCCTAATCCATGTCCAGGCAGTGTGCATGTAGCTGGAGCAACTCCTATACTTACCATGTTTGAACCTGTGCTTAGAAACATTTGCTGTGTTATTACAAAGCTCTCCTGTTAAAATATCAACTCCCAGGAAGGTGAGAGCATCTAGAACCACATTTGCTGTGGAAAGTGCTGGGATTAAACACTAATACTCATTAAGAGAAAAGACATAGATCTGGGATAGAGACTCTGCAGTGAAGAACTCCATGGAATTTAGCAGGAAGCACACTGGCGTGGACCTGCAATTGACTTACATTTTGCTTGGAGGATTGTAAGTGCCTTTTCTGATTTGAGGATCACTGAGTTCCATCCTTTATTCAAGGAACTCTAATCCTAGCCAGATATTCCTGTGGCTTCCACTAGAAAGGCTCATCCTAGAGTGTATGAAATTCTTAAAGAATAAATAAATAAGAGCATTACCTTTAACATATATATTTTTAATTTTGTGAGCCACTGTAGCTTTGAGAATGTGTCCTAGCATCTGATATATTGGAGCAGGTTCAATGTATTATATTGGACTCAAACACTCAGTCCCTAAAAGATGCTGTATACAGAATTGAAATACAATGGCCCCTTAAGTCTGTGCTTAGGAAATTCAGTGACATCTGATCATTTATATTACTATAAATAAACTTAAAAAAAAAAACCCTGGTGTTGACTACAGCTGACAGACGTACCCCAGAATTGAGGGATTGTTTTGGAGACCTCATCTGGCTTGGCCAGTGCTGTCTTTTGCCTCTGTTCTGCCTGTACTTGCTGGCTTTCTCACTTTCTTAGGCTCTGCATAGGTAGCCTTCTAGCCTTGTCTTCTATGGGCACATGTGGCCTCAATTCTCTGAAGGAAGAGGCTACTGCTGACCTGTGTTCTCACAGCACACACAGTCAGAGCATATAAAAAACATAGAACATACATTTCATAAGTGTTCTGTGTAATGGCCAACCTGGATTTCAAATGGACAGAGGAGGACTGGGGTGCCATCTCTACCACTCTGTCTGGCTCTTTCAGTGGTGATCAGTGGTTAATGGCTGGGCATAATGCATTTATTTGTTATGCTCAAAGGAAAGGGATGTACTGGTGCATTTTTCTTTGTCCCAAGTCCTAAGAAGAGCACTCATTGCTGTGAAATAGAGAAGCAGGGCCAAGATGATTGAGGATCTTTTGGAAAGCAAATGTCTTCCTGCTTCAAAAAACATTGTGCAGCTGGACAGACCAGTCCGGGCAATCACTGTTTATTGTGAGGTGAATGATATCTCAGATGATTACATTTTTTAAAAATAGATTAAAGGCATTTTTGTCATTTTTAATGTCTTACTACTAGTACTTTATAAAAACTATCTGAGATGATGTTGACAGACATTTTCCAGTGAGAACACTTCCAGGGATATTTAATGGCTCACTTATTAGTATTCGGGAACTCTCCAGGGCTGCCTGAAATTTTAATTTTTGGTGCCATCTTTGAGCATTTTGCTGCATGCAAGGCAGTGTGGGAAACAAGGGTGAGATATAGCATAATAACACACATTTTGCCAGTTGATCATAAAGGTTTGAAGCACCAGGCCAGGAATGAGGCCAGCTCAGGGCAAGCAGAACACAATCTGCAGTATCCTGCTTATGAGAAACGCCAAGGGGTGCAAGCTGAAGGCAGTCTCCACGGAGCTCAGACTTTCTCTACACTTCTGCTACCATTCTACTGTGGTAGAATATTCAGTAAGAAATGTTATTGCCATGCAGATAAGAGACCTCACACTTTAGGAAGAAAAACAACACCTAGCTTTTAAAATCACCTTTGAACACTTTGAAGAATAGCCATGGCTTTTTAGTTCCTGGTTGAAGTGTTCAGGGAATTGAGATGGTGGAGGCTCAGGCACATTCTTATGTCTTTCTAAGGTGGATGCAAATCAATGGGTGGAGGCAAATGTCCGAATAGGATAATAAGGCAAATTTAGTGATGTAGGATAGAAGAGTGCAGACCTACAGTCAATTTCTCAGACCTTCCCATAAACACAATTTCAAAGTTTCATTTGAAATCTGGATATTTTGGAACATGTGCTATGAAAGCATTCTCTGTTGAGCTGAATTTGCCTGGGCACTCTTAATTTTTATTTGTAAAGTCTAGCTCACTTTCAACAGGTTCTTGGTAATTGGTCCCTGAACACTAGCAGGCAGCAGTGAAGCCACAAAGCTTAATATGGGAACCATGAAGGTCAAAACCAATGGAAGAGGCCACTCTCTCATGGAAGGAGGATGCTACTGGCATGCTCTTGATGCTCTTGATGCTCTTGGAGAAAGATGTCTATAAAGTCATCTCAGCTAAACAGAAGTCAGGGATTCCACACTTGGAAAACTTACCATCACCAAAATCTTGCTCTGTCTTGAAAAAGTGGAGACCACAGGGAAAGGGTGACAGACAGACTGAGTCCTGTACTTTGTGTCCTTCTTCTTGTCTACAGAAATCCAGCACAGAAATGGGTAAAGTAAGAGCATTTGTAAGACTCTCTAGAGGCTGTGTGCTCACATGAGGTGTGGTGCATGCTGGGGAATTACTCATCCACCAACTGGACATCTAGACAGAGTCATCTTTTGGACAGACAGCAAAACTGACTAAAAGGATCCAGTGCTAAACAAAATAAGGCAGCAAAACATAGGAGCTGAGGAGATTCCCCTGAAACAGAGATTCAGAGGGAATAAAAAATGGCTGGGCTCTGTCACACTGTGCTAGTCCTCAGGGGCAGAAGAAATATTCTTTCTCTGTTTCTGTCTTTGTCTCTCTTCTCTTCTCTCTCTCTCTCTCTCTCTCTCTCTCTCTCTCTCTCTCTCTCTCTCTCTGTGTGTGTGTGTGTGTGTGTATGATGTGCATCTTGTCATCATTTGTCATCCAGGAGGGTCACAGAAGCCACGCTCAGGGTGGCAGCTTAGTGGAGGATCATTTTGGGAGTATATCTGTCACAGCCAACTCCCATAGGGAAATCAAACACATGAGCAATCTAGAGATAGGTGGGAAAGTGCGGCTGAGGGTGGAGATGGTAGAAGAGAGAGAGAGGAAAACAGAGCCACAGCCGTCTTTCTGGAGATGGAGGGAAGGTCCAAAGGGAAATAGTTATAAAATAAATGGGAAAAATAATCTGCAAATGGCACACAGGGACACAGGCATTTACCCACTTTCCTAGAGTACAGGCATGTACCCACTTTCCTAGAATACAGGCATATACCCACAGGATACAGGCATATACTCACTTTCCTAGAATACAGGCATATACTCACTTTCTTGGAATACAGGCATATACCCACTTTCCTAGAATACAGGCATATACCCACTTTCCTAGAATACAGGCATATACCCACTTTCTTATAATACAGACATATACCCACTTTCTTGGAATACAGGCATATACTCACTTTCTTGGAATATAGGCATATACTCACTTTCTTGGAATACAGGCATATACCCACTTTCCTAGAATACAGGCATATACCCACTTTCCT